>DF369352.1:2346-15033 GCA_000787875.1 Solanum virginianum
TCCGAAGTTCAGAATTTTCAGTTACAGGCAACTCATCTTGGTTGACATCCTCTAAAGGCAGCAGATAAGGAGATCCAAAAAATTCATGCTTGAGTATCCTAGATTCTCTGCATACTTGCATAGGCAATGTTCAACAGTAAGTGAAAACTTCAGAACTAATTTAGCATAGAAAAAAGAAGAAGACTGGGCATGTTGATGAGGACAAAGAGAATAGTCAAAGAGATAAACAACTTACATCAAAATTGCCAACATTCTCGACTTTGATCATTGTACAATTGACACAGAACTTCTATTTACTTTTCTGATGGTCCCCACTTACTGTCGTCATCATCCTCGTCAAAATTATACTAAGCATTGTACATATCCTCCAAGATCATATCACTTTTGCTTAGCACTTTTCTGATGTTGACAACAAAGCTACAGCAAGGAATCATCAGATGCACACTTAGAATAAGTGATATGAAGAAAATAAACTAAAAGCAGCTGAATCAGCGTTCACACAGGAGATCCCACCTCAGTCTCTTGTACAACGTTCTGACACTTTCCCAGATTGTCCATCATTATGATAAGTACAAACACAACCCACTGCGAAGCCAACCCTATCCAATCTTCCATTTAAATCTTGACATAGAACAATTTCTGATTGATTTGGAAATTCGGTTTCAGTTTGTACACCCGTTAAATTGCTCATTTTAGATGATTCTGAGACATCATTGCCATCAGCATTAATAACACATTTTTTGCACATAGATCATTTCTCCCTAACGATCACCATAGTGTGTGACAAATATCAAAAACTAATTCGTAGCATGAAGTTTAGACAAAAGCTTCTATGTTTACAAATTGTAAAGGTCTAGATACTTGACTAATTGAGTTGATGTTTAGTGAATAGGCTAGTTTACTTGTAACCCAAATTACCTATGACAATAGGTGTTTTGTATGAATTAGTTAAGATATCACACTCAGACCGCCGAGGACACGCTTGGCCTAAGAAGTCGAGCAAAATACCTACTACCTTGACCATTGATTCCATGAATGTGGATGTCAACTGAAACCCCATAAAGTTTCTGGCCATTATATCTATTCCACACACTAATACTCCAAGCTATGATAACAATCAAAGATCTAAAATAAAATCCCACGTTTGCAACTTTGAAATTCATACATTAAACTTAGGAACACAAATAAATTCACCCAAATCAACAATAGAGAAGTCAGGATATCACAAACTCATTACTTAAATTAAAGACCCACATCAAAAGCACACCCCCTACATGGGAATTTTAGCCACACATGTGAGAAATTAAAGATTGAATATCATACATAGTAGCAGAAGTCATGGGTAATAAGATTGAGTACAAATCATTTGATTATCACCAGCAAATCTTCTACAATTTGATGCCCATAAGCTTCAAAACTCTTGCCTCCCTTGTACTCTACGAGAAAGTTCAATCTACTACTACTATGTAATTGTTCTGATATGGAATGAACAGATGATGTACTATGTCCTTTCTAGTTACTTATACACTCCATGTAAATGTGTGAAAGTTTGTGCTGCAAAATGTTGTTTGGCGGTCAAGGCTGACCATCATCGAGCACTCTGGTGATGCACCAAATGTGCACTTGACCGCTTTCCTGTGCATCTTTATAAGACGTCTTCCACTACAACATTAGGCAATGACTCTGTGCTCCACCTATCCAATTTAGCGATGCGCTAAAATAGTCTTCATATCGTCTTTCTGTTAGTGTTTTGGGGCTTTGGGTGCTGCAACTTTAGGCAATCACTTGTGCACTTCGATGTATCATCGAGTATGCTTTGCATCATCAATGTTGACCGCACTTCTTACTTGACTAGAACCTTGGTTGTTACATAGTTAGGCAATCTCATTGAGCATTCGGCGGATTATCAAAGATATTGGCGACATCACTTTTCACCTCCTTTCGGCACTTTTGCTCTCTTTCTAGGATTCCACCAAGTCTTGTCCTTTTGCGCACTTTTAACTCCATTTTCTATCATAGCATATGCATATTTGTTAGCAATTGAAATTATTATCACACTAAGGGCACTATTTCTTTGTAGTGCATCCCCAAAATGAGTCGAAATATGGACACATCAACACCTCCAACTTAAGTCTTTGCTTACTCTCAAGTGAATCAAACATCAACCTATCTAGATTAGAGCTCACAAATATGGCCACAGGGTGCAACACATAATTTTCACCTTTTTCATCCTTTCTCAAACTTGCACAAACCAATTACCTGACCTTGAAGTCTCGAAAGATGACTAAGGAGTAATCAAAGCATAGCTATGCTCACAACTGCTCATGTAGCTGCTAATCACTGCCTAAAAGTATTATCATTTACCCTCATGACAAAGAAGATCATGAACACTCAATATTATGTCATTGATTTATACAGGATCGCTTCAACTTTCACTCTCCCAAATAAGAAATAACATGTAAGCTTCAACCCATAGGCTTGCCCTTATTCTCAATCGGAGTTTAGATGACTTTGTTCCAGACTAGGATCCCAGAAGACTTTTGTAGGACTGTAATATAAGGTAAAGGTTTCATAGGATAGCGTATGGCCTATAGTGGCTCACCCTCCTTAAACATTATATGTTCTTTTCAAGTACAAAGGTTCTTTTGGTTCCATTTTCATTCATCTCATTCTTGACATCTATTTTGCTTTTGATTCATCATCCTAAGTGTCTCTCTTTTGTCTTTTCTTTCATAATAAGACTTTCTTTGTCTCTCTATTTTTTTGGTAGGTCCTTAATTTTTGGACGGTCCTTAATTTTCAAACATTTTGTTTCTAACATTTTGTTTTCATTTTTCTTCTAGGACTTCTCTATGTCTTTCTTTCATTCTTACCCTTCCTTTTTCTGACTCTTTCACGGGAGACACTTTATTCTTCCTACTAACTACCCTCAACTTAGCCTTTGTCCACTGCTTTACTTTGAAGTTCAATGAGGGGTTGGTAAGGAACAAAAAGGATTTGTCTTTCAGAAAAATGGGTTAAGGTTACAAGGTTGTCAAAGAAGGGATCAAGGCTCAAAAGGGGTTCACTAAGGATTCAGTTCATGGCCAATGAATGTCACTATGGTTAAATTGGACTAATGGAACCAAAGAAGGCCTATCCTATCATAATATGGAATTAACCAAGTCACTTCTCAAGACAAATCGGGCAAGTTCTAGATGATACAATACAAACATTTCAACAAGACAACTAATCCCACATTGGCAAGATAGCTTTGTATTCAAACAATGGCAACACATTTGCAATTTTTTGATTATCACATATCTAAAATCAATTGCTCACATAGTCAACTCAAGATTCCTCAAATACATTGGGGAATTGATTTATTAATAATGAACTAATTAGCGAGTATATGATCCTCATCCAATGCACTATCCGAATCAAAGATATGGATCATCAATGCTCGGATTGCTAAGGACTAGAGACACAATATTACATTCGAACATTTGTCATCTATGCTCAGGGTTTGCCAACAATTTGCAATCATTCATTCATTCAATTCAGAAAAACAAAAGAAATAACAATAATAAACACTACTCTATGACAACCCAAATTAAAATTTATATACTGATGTTAGGGCAAAAATACATATTTTTAGTCATTATTTACCTCATATTTAATACTTTTATTTATCTATTTTGAGCATAAATTTTATGGATTACACTAAATAATATATTTTATTAGTAGAATTAAATTGATGAGAAAATAAAGAAATTTGAAGCTCAAACGAATTAAAAAGGAAAGATTACAAAAGAAAACTCAAGCAGACTACTTAATGGATTAAATTGAATATAATAATATATTTATATATTAGACATATGCATACAACATTGCAATTTCAATGTCAATATGATTGTTGGATGCCGGTTGTCGCGTTGCATCATAGATGAGCAAACATTGTTGATGGCATCACTTCGCGCGCACGAGAAGACCCAATTTCTTCCTATTTTGGGTTTTCCAATTTATTTTGGATTTAATATTTTATTTTGAGATTTTCTCTACACCTATAAATATTCCATAAAAATTTGTTTTAAATAACTTTTGAACTCAAAAGAGATAGGAACTACTGTGGACGGAGAATTTTTTTTTCATCTTTTCTTCTCCATTATTATTTATTTTTACATTTCTCTTTGAATGATTTATGGTAGTTTTTCTATGTCTATATAGAGTTAACCTTCTCGTTCTAAGATTATAGTAGCTAATAAAATGATTGTTTAGTCATTATTAATTTGCAATATTTGTTTATCATATCAGTTCCTATATTCCTTTAATGTATATTTCATTGTCTGGCCAACCGTGGAATAAATCTGTTGTCTGCTCTGGATTTGAGAGATGTTGGAGTGGATAAAATTCAGGTTGTAGGGATCTTCTTTGCCTAGGAGACTAGATGATTCATGTATGGGAGACTTGTGACACCTACCCATCCACTTCGCTTGGTTCAAATACAGGAAGATTTCTTTAATACATTATCATTTATCATGTCTATCCCAGCTCAACAATGTAGTTAGGCTATCAATGAAAGTAGGCCGGTAGAGGTGTGCATACCTACTTAGGTAAATTAAACCCTATGAATCAACAACTAGATAATCAAATAACATAATGAGATTGAAGCTAAATATGATTATTAGCTAAACCATAATCGTAGATCGATTCATTCGTTGATTGAAAAACGTTTTCTTCTCCTGGTTAATTGTTCACTACTTAAATAAATAATTTAAATTAATATTACTTAGTAAATAATTAATCAATAAGTCTTTTTGATTCAGCATCCAACTTCTAAAAAAGAGCCACTATATTACTTGGGTTGACCACGTACACTTGTGTGTGCTAGAAAAGCAATATATACAACCCAAAAATTTAAAAATTGTCTTAATATTCATCAATAGCACCATTTATCAAAATTAAATACCATCACTGTCTCATAAAAAAATAAAAATATCCAGAAGATAGAGAATTCCTCAAGCTCACCCCTCCTAATAAAATAAACATTGCCCTCAATGTGCAAGGGATAACAAAGAGTAAACATAAGAGAAAGTAGTGAGTATGAGAATCCCCCTATCAAGTCACTCTTGTTGTGGTGGTGGTGGAGCTGAAGAAGATGTCATGGGGGCATCAATGCCCTCTTCTACCAGTATGCTCTCAAGGATAATGTCGGGCCTAGCAGGTGCAGGTGCACTCACATCAGATGTGCCAATCATGGACTGGTCTAGCATAGAAGCTACAACCGCTACATCCAACATCACATTCTCCACTCCATATAGCTCTTCCTAGTCCTCTTGGCTTTGTTTCGCTGCTAATGTCTCCTCGTCAGACTCTGGGGTACTGACCTCCTATATTTTTCCACTGCTATCACCCAGAGTCTCTACGTCTAACCCTTCATTTGGGACTATAGCCATCTTTCTTAAAGCATTTATTTAGACTAAGAGCGCATTGAAAAATATGCTCAAATTAGTGGACTGGAGGGATGTCACCTCTATCTTCAATTTATCAATATCAGCTTTCAACACTTACATGTCTGCACCACCACCTTTCTTCTCAAGTACCATCATTCTATTTTTCAAACTTGTTACTCCTTCTTATGGTCATTAATTGTAGCCTCAACCATATCTATCCTTAGTTTATGAGTGTCTATTAACTCACGGTCTTTAGCCTCAACTTCCATGGAGGACTTCAAAACCTTGGCTATGGCTGCCTCAACTATCTGGACACAGATAACTCAACCTTTATAGCTCAAAGATTAGTGGCTTTGGCCAAGTGGCCAATCATGAAAATAGTGGCCTTAGTGAAAGGGGTTTGATCATCTGTGGCTTCTATTTATGTAGATTGAATAGGGGCATAAGAGGAGTGTGCAGCGGGGGAGGAAGAAGATATACCTACCTTGATGCCTAGCTCTACAGCTATAAACTCTAGGGACTCAACATCAATCATCGGTGTTGTGTCAACTGGCTTCTTCCTAATCCTGTTCTCCTCATCTTGTAAGTACTCAGCCTCAAATTCATCGAATATCAGTAGTCGTTGATGGAGTCACATTTGTATCATTCTTTTTATTCTTTGGGACTTCAGCTTGCTTGCATAAAGCTGTAATGAGATGTAGGATTGGCAAAGAAGTTTTCTCATGTTTTGCTCTAGGAAGGATCTCTGAGGTGACGATTGATCCAAGATTCAGGTCCTTTTTGTCCATGATACAACCCATTAACATGGCTTTTGTATAATGTTGTATAGACTCACTTTGAGAAGGCATTAAATTACTACTAATGAACCCAAACCAAAATTGCGCAGTTATTTTCAACTCCTTCTTCTTGATGATTGTGGCCCCTTCAACCACGAGGGGGCTTGAATTCCCATCAGTGGAGCTAACCATGCTTTGATATCTTTAAAGGTTTGGAGCTACAATAGATCTTTCATGTAGCTCTAACTCCTAATTGTGCACCCCAAAGCATCATTAATTTCAGCCTCTCCACATGGAACTTGCACACCCCAAACCTCTACAACAGTCACGCGTTTTGATATAAATGATACACTGGTTCTGCTCTTAGGAAAAACTTATCCATAGGCTTTATAGAATTCATGCACAAGACTAGACACATATGGATTGTAAGGTGTTGTAAAGCTCTAAATGTTATGGAATTTAAGTACTTCCCAAATCTCCAGTATCGATCAGTCAATCCTTCTGTTGATAGTTTCTTTTCCTCCAAGATTTTCCTATACACTTCAGCTCTTAGGCTATGATATGCTGTCAAAATACAATATTTTTGGTACTTAAAACTTGGAATTTTATGTGTTCTCAATGCGATGTTAGTTGGTTTTGTGTGTTTTTGTGTTAAGTTTGTAGGATTACGGGTTTGGCCTTAATTTTGGGAAGATATACAGAATTTGCTAGTTTTTGATATAGTATGAGACCCTTTATGTGCCATAAAGTGTTTTATGGGTCATGAAGTGGTTTCATAAATAATTCCAGTGAGGGGCTATTTTTCGAAGTTGATTCTATGAACATATATATGAGTCGTGGAATGATTTCGAAGATGGTTTGTGCCCTGAGGATCAAAGATTAGGTCTTTCTGAAGATTCATCAGATGAAACCCCCTTACGGGTTTTAAACTGCTTTATGAGTCATAAAGGGGTGTCACAGATTTTAAGTACAAATTTCTAGAAGCTTCGCACGAGACCCAGTTGCGGTCCATGAAATGCAATACGGCCCGTAAACCCCTTTTGTATGGTATACCAACCAGTTATCGTATTTCAGCTAAGACTTGTATTTAACTTATTATAAATAGATTTTTTAGGTTATTTATCATAAATTTATGCCTAGTACTTAGAGAATTCAGTAACTAGAGAGGGAAAATAGTGAGATTACATTAGAGAGATTTTTAGAACACTTGTATTTTAATTTGATCTTTAAGCTTGTGATTCTCATTGAAGTTGGATTTGCTTATTTTTAACTCTAATGTGTAAGTGTTCAATTATGTTTTTTCAATTCATGATTCTTGCATCTAACAAAGCATGAGTAGTTAAATCCACAACTAGGGTTGTGGGAACCATGAAGAACTAACAAAGTAAAACCGGATAATTCATTCTTGGAAAGTGTGCATGCATGTATTAGTTAATTCTCTTTATTTTTCATATATTCTGATGGTTGCCAAAATTAGAACCCGCCTATTGTTACTGACTAGACTAAGGTAGTAATGAATAGGAAAAAACATTAATTAATAGGATTGGATTTATGTGTTCTCATCTAATCAACCAAACCGGGCCAAGGGGAGGTTGTACTGGGACTAATAGGTAAGGTTTAGTAATGCACACTATGGAGATGGGCCAAGACACATAGTGAAATTCACCTCTCACCTTAGACCAATTGGCTTAGTGAACTTAACTTACCATCCTGCAAGCTACACACTAGAAAAGAATTAGGTTATCTGGTGATACTAAGTTAGGGAATCATGGGGAACACAATACTCTAGTTTCTCTCTATATTGATTTCTCTCTTGTAGTTGTTAGTTTATTTTGACATTGATTATTGCAAACCTCCCCCCCCTTGGGGTAATAAGTTGGTTAACCACTCGAATTGCAATCATTGAATTCTCTTGGGTCTACGTATTCCCTGTGGGTTCTACCCTAACCTTTGTTAAGTTCTATTTCCTGACAACGATCACTTTAAGCTCTAAATGAAGGTGTAACTTGGGCAATATCAGCCGTTTTGCACCTGTTACCTGGGAATAAAGATAGACTTAGTTAATTCATAGTGATTTGAGTGTTAATCCTTATTTCCCATATTTTACTTTTTTGTTGATTTTGTTCCTTTTCAGGTTGTAAGTGTAGTGCATGCCCAACACCCGAAGTTAAGGGAATCCTTTATCTTTATTTAACCCAGAGATCAAGAAAACGTTGAGGAGAATAGCCTAAGATAACACCAACAATGCGGCCAGTGCAGCTCTGAATAGGAACAACAATGAGAATGCTGATAATGAGAACCTACCTCCTCTTGAGGATATTACTCTATAGTCTTAGGACTTTAATGCCAATACATATCATTAGAACCAATACAGGCTAAATCCTATGGCTTTAAAGGTGACCGGAGTTATTGTTTTGCTACCACTACCGGCAGACATAAAGTTCACCATCTCTAATAGGTTACTTTAGATGTTGCAAACCCATGGCCTATTTATGGGCTTACCATTAGAGAATCGTCATACCAACCTACACTATGTTGCAGTCGTCTATAAGAGTGTAATGTGAACACAGAATCTATATATGGATAATGTGGGACTTTATATCTTCCCATTTTCTCTTACTAGCAATGCAGCATTATGGCTATCTAAGCTCCCACAGAGTTCGATCACCAGTTGGGCAGACTTGCAAAGGGCCTTTTCAAAGACGTACTTCCCTAGATCAAAGAAGCTCAAGTTGAAGGACCAGATCAACAACTTTGAGCAACTTCCAGGTGATTCGATCAGTACTACTTAGGATTGGTTCAGTAAATAGTTGAGGAGTGTCCCACACTATAAGATAGTCAATGATGCATTAGTGAAGATCTTCTACCATGCCCTTGATTAGAACAGTTAGGATTTTGCTGACACTATCATGGGGGGCATGTTCTTGGATCATCCATTTGCAAGGATTGCAAAGCAGATAGAAAGAGTGGTCAAGACTATTCGTGCATGGGGCAAAGAGATAGAGCATCCACTAAAAGTTCATGTGCTGTCAGTGTTGGTCCGAAGCAAGCAAAGATCAATGAAGAAATTATGCAATAGCTTGCCAAAATTTGCACAGGTATGGAGGTGATGATGAAGCAGAACCAAGAGTGAGTCAATGCAATAGTTCATCAACCTCCACTGCACCCATGTATGATGAGCCTTATTATGATGAGAATGCATGGTTTGTTTCTGATCAGACTAGAGGTTTCCAGTCCAACGCCTAAAGGTCCAACTAGGAATATTAGTGCTAAGGTCAAGGAAACCAAGGTCAAATCTTCAACAGAGATGGAGCTTACAGGGACAACTATAGAGGATATTATGATAGGAACATAGGAGTAGAGAGAGATGCAGATTGGGGTCATAGTGATAGCTTCAGAAATAATTGCTATGTGCCACCACATTACCACGATGTAAGTGCAAGTAGTTCCAGAATTGAGGAGATGTTTGACCACCTGTTGATGAAAGTTGAGACACAGGATGAGACTCTGAGGGGTATGCTATATGAGATTTTTAGCATTAATTAGAAACTTGATTCTCATTTTGTGGCTATCAAACAACTTGAACAATAGTTTGGCCAAGTGTCAACTCAATTGAATCAGTATCAGAGGGGTACACTGCGTAGCAACACAGTTTAAAATCCTAAGAATGACGGGTAGTGTATGGTGGTTACTACTTGGGGTGGCAAGAGCACCATTGATCCTCCTATACCAGTTAATAAGGATGATGTTCGAGAGGAGATTGCTGCTTCCAAGGATGCAGCTATAAGAGATGATCATGGCAAGGATAGGGTGAGTGAAGTTGCTGACGCACCACAAAAGTTGTAGCCCATTCCTAGGAGCTCTCATAAGAGCTTCAGCATTGCAGTTCTATTGCTACAAGGTCTTTGGTCTAGAAGCAGGAAGACCCCAGTGCTTTCACCATACACTGCAGCATTGGAGAAGTAGAGTTTGCAAGGTTACTGTGTGATCTAGATGCTAACATTAATATTATGCCCCTTGTGGTCTTTAAGAAGCTTGGATTAGGAGCCCCTACTCTAATAAGCATGCGATTGCTGATGGCCGATCACATAGTGAAGAAGCTTGTGGGGATACTATATGATATACTGGTCAAAGTTGAAAAGTTCATATACCTCACAAACTTTGTGATCCTAGATTCGAATTTGACTTCAGCGTCCCAATAAACTTGGGCAGACCATTCCGAGCCACTAGGTGAGCACTGATAGATATAGAAGCTAGTCAACTTAAGTTCATATTGAATAATGAAGAAGTCATCTTCAATATTTATCAGTACATGAAGCAGAGATATGATCTGAAAAATAAAGTCCGGGCAATTGGTGAAGTCTGAGTAACCAATTTGTCCAAGTCGTGTTGCGATAATAAATCAGGTGCTACTTGGGAGGCAACCCGAGATCTTTGATGTAATAGTGTAGTTGTAGGTTTATTTTCAGTTTTTGAACTCATAGGTAGTTTATTTTCTTGTATTTTAATTGTAATTTTGGTCATTGGATTGGTTGCATATAGGGTAACAATGTGTTCTGAAGAATATACAGTTACAAGGCTAAGTTAGCCATTTGTGGCTGAGAAGAACATGGAAGAGTCTCTATGACTGGTTCAACGGGCCATAAAACACTTTACAACCCATACACTATCTCATAGAGAATTTCAATGAGCAAAAGGTTGTGTACTCCAATCCATAAGGCAACTTTACAATCCGTAGATAAAATTATGGTTCGTGAATGGGGCTCGTGGACCCTAAGTAAGTTTACTAAAAACTTTTTTAAGTGTTGAGGATTCTACGATCACCTCTACGAGTCATAATCCACTCTACGACTCATGGACTGGTCTATAAAACCCAATCCTAAAATCTAGGGTTTGGATGTTTTACAAAACCATAGTTCACGAGCCGTAAAACACTCTACGGCCCGTAATTGAGATTTCATAGAGTTCAGGCCCATTAGATTTCAGTTGACCTAGTCAAGGTATAAATAATGGGGTAAAATTATTTTGACTCCATTCCTAACACAATTTACAAAATTACATGGCCAACCCTACCCCCACGTGATTCCGACCACTGACAACAGTCATACAACTATTTTCTGATGATTTTGCAGTGACCTAGGGTTTAGTACCTCTTCACCTGCTTCATCTTCTTCACACTACTTGGTAAGTTCTAGGTTAATTCAAAACTAGATTTTCCTATGTTGTACGGTTGAGCTGGAATTCATCTTGGGTATGGTAATCTAGACATGAAATTGAAGTTTAAATTTAACATGTATTAATTGAATTTGGGTTGCCCATGTTTGAATATTTGTCTAAGTCTAGAATTGGGTATCTTTATGTTGTTTATATAATTTAAATAGTATAATTGGTGCCTATTGAATTACCTACTATGTGTGATGAATTGATTTTATGTGTAAATTGGTCGGTGATGAAATAGGCGCGTAATTTTGTTGAGAAATTGTTCATTTGTGGTCGAAATAGTTGGAAAACATGCTTAATCACTTTTGATGGGGTGTAAACTTTGAATAACATGTTGGATTCTTGGTTGTGATGTGAAACTCATATAAGTGTGTATGTGTTACTTTAATGCTAGTAGAATAAATATAGAAAAGGTCGTATGGGATCCGTTGTGATAGGCCTAGAAACTTAGGTAACTGAGTTTTTTTTTACGAGTGGATTTTACGGCCCGGGGATCATTCCACGACAGTTTAAAATCCGTTGTGATAGGCCTAGAAACTTAGGTAACTGAGTTTTTTTTTACGAGTGGATTTTACGGCCCGTGGATCATTCCACGAGTCATAATTGCCCCTCACGCAAGATTCTAGAAACTTAAAGCTACTGAGTATCCATAAGACAAGACCTTCCAGGAGTCATAGATCACTTTATGACTCGTAGGTAGGTCTCGTAGATCCTTGCCTGGAAAAATTCACACACTATAATTCTTTATCACTTAGTCTACGACAAGTAAACCATTTTATGATTCGTACATGGTCTCATAGACTTTTTTGTTGACAAAAATTATTTGCTCCACTATTTTACGAGAGCTCTTTTACAATTTGTAGTACAAACTATGGCCCATAAAGATGCTTTCGTAGACCCTTCTGCCACTTAGTTTGATTTGTTTTTGCATTTCAATTCTTGATTTGTGGGGCTAACCAAGGTGCGTCAATGTTCATATTTTCGGTACTATGGCCCCATGAGCCAAACGTGATGAAATTTGACTCCTGTAGAGAAGGCTTTGAGATGAGTCTTTAGATAATGAGAAGGCCACTACACTGAGTAGCACACTAGAGGACCTCGAGGTCGACCCAAACTAAGAGGTGGCTAGACCACACACCAGAGCTACTGCCAAGGCTGAGTACACACAGGCTCTTGTCATCCTCACTCTTTATTATGATATGGGAGGCAACCAAAAAAGGCAGGTGGCCATAATAGGGTAAGTACCGAGTTGTTGAGGC
>DF369351.1:1636-12326 GCA_000787875.1 Solanum virginianum
CAATTCTTCTCATGCACCTTAAGTTGTCTAGAGGCATATGCTATCACCTTACCACTATGCATCCAAACACATCCCAAACCAATTACTGAGGTATCACAATTCTTTCGACTCCTTCAACTCCATAGGGGCTATATGGTAAGGGGAATAGAAATGTGTTGAGTACCGGGAAGAGGTCTATTTCTCTATTTCTCTTTTGGGAGAAACACTAGGAAGCTCATTGGGAAGAATATCAAGAAATGCATTAACCATCGGAACTAACTCAATAGGAAGGACTTTGGACTCAACAGTCATAACCCTCACGAGATGATAGAGACACCCCTTAGAGATCAACTTTTGGGCTTTAAGACAAGAAACAAATCTACCCTTAATCACCACATCGCGACTTTCCCACTTAAGGACAGGCTCATTATGGAATTAGAATTTGACCCTACGGGTTCTACAATCAATAGAAGCAAAATATGCATGCAACCAATCTATCCTAAGAATAACATTAAAATCCACCATATCTAACTCAACAAAATAACAAGACAAGATGTTATGCAAAATGAACATGGGACAATTTCTATAGACTCATCTAGCAACAATGGATACACCAATGGGAGTAGACATTTCATAAGGTTCACATAACAATTCGAGACTATTATGAAGCTTTTTGTAGAAAAAGAGTAATAAAATAAAGAGTGACACCCGAGTTTACCAAAGCATATACATCAAAATCAAAAACCTTTAACATACCTGTAAAGCACCATGCCAATTCTAATGACCCCTGGAGGGGTATGGTTGGAAACGCCGATGGTCATCCCCATAATCCTTAGTAACCTATAGACAATGTCCCAACTCATAATCCTTTTCGCCGCACATGAAACATACACTCGAACCCGCCACACGATCTCTCAAATAATACCTTCCATATTTGTGACTCGTAGGGGAAACTTAAACACCAACACCCTTATTTTTCCCTTGAACAAATGGACAGTAAGCATACATAAGAGAACTAATCATGAAGATTTCAGCCCAACATGAATGCAAGAAACGCATTTAAACATCATTTTCAAAATCTCAACATAAATGTCAAAATCACCATAAACTTGTTACCATAATCATATGCCACTATGGTTTCTCCCACATTTTGGGCACCAAGGATGAGTCATTCCACCACCGCCACCAGGTTTAGCATATGGAAGCCTACCTTTAATTTGAACTCTTCTTCTTCCTTCCTTTGAGGACACCGGGTAATCTCTCATCTTATGCCCATCTCCACCACAATTGAAGCAATCTGCAATTCCCGCCAAACATATTCCTTGATGTTTCTTGCCACACTCTTGACAAGTGGTAAAAGGGATTCTTTTCTCCTTGTACTTGGGAACCGGTAGACTATTAAAAGATGAGGCACCACCAACTCGGGCCCTCTTAGCCTCCCTCTCCTTCCCCTTACCCCTCGAAATCTCGGGAGCACCCACATGTTGATTGAATTGAGCAGTTACAACCTTGGATAATAGTCATAGAGTATTACAAACCTCTGCATTTGACATGTCACCGTTGGGAAGTTGACCCTCAAGTGAGGGATGATCACCACCTTGTTCACCACCCCGAATAGCTTCAGACATATTCTGAAACGTAATGATTAAGAATGAGAAATAAGCCTTAGTGGACTTAACTCTATCACACAATATAGATCATGAAAAAGTAAAACATTTCCAAAAATGCCTCATAGCCTTCCATTCGTGGTTGTGGCAGTTGTGGTGTGCTTCACAACTATGAATAAGATTCTAATCAACATGGTGTGTTGGATTTCGAAGACCATTAATAACCTAGTGCCCTAATATCAAGCTTGTCATGACCCAAGCCTAGGGCCTAGACGTGACACGATGAATGGGGAATCCGAAGGAACCCCAAACAAGCCTCTTAGCATATCAATCACACATCATTGGTCGCGGAAGTAAAATATCACCAACAAGAGACATAAATAAGGGGAAATGGTACTAAGGGAAGTCTTGATATTTATATAGCATAAAAGAGTCAAAGCCCAAAGCATAAGTACATCATTTGTTCCAACAACACCTCTAAACATAGATTGAAGCAGGGGCCAAGACACTTTCCGGGATCACCCTTAAGTACTAAGTGTTCAACATAAGAAAATATCCAAAGCATCGAACTAGTCGCATGGAGGATGATCGAGAGGCACTCCGGTTCCTACATGGTAACATCATGTAGGCATAGAGTATGTATTAGTACGATGTGGTAGGAGACCATAATCATAGACCAAGAAACTATTACTTGGAATTCAAGGCATGTCACCCCCTTGGAAGGTGATTGAGGTACCTACCTCTTAATGTGGTAGTACGGTCATGTCACCCCCTGACGAGGTGGTCAAGGTATATACCCCTCGACATGATAGTACGAGCATGTCACCCGCCGACGAGGTGGTCAAGGTATATACCCCTTGACATGGTAGTACGGGCATGTCACCCCGCAATGAGGTGGTCAAGGTATATACCCCTCGACATGGTAGTACGGGCATGTCACCCCCCGACGAGGTGTGGTCAACTTGAACACTATTGATACTTTTCATGAATTCAGTACATACATATAATCCCTTAATCATCATAAAGTCCCTTGACTTATAAAGCATGCATTAGATCATCAATAACTCAAGAATCCTTGTCAAGACATTTTATCAAACACTTGGCGGGTGTGTAATACTAGTTCAAAATCATGCAATTCAAGACCATCAATAACCCAAGAATTCATGTCAAGATATTTTATCAAACACTTGGTAGGTAAGTAATGCTAGTTCAAAATCATATAATTCAAGAGTGGAATAATATGAGAAAACTCATTGTAAATCAACCACCAACACATAGTAAAACCCTCATGTAAGATACTTTGAAATCCATCATCAAATCTCATAATAAATCATAGTTTCATAGCCCAAAATATGCATAGTCTCAATAGGCAAAATCATTTCATAGTATAAGCTTAGAATAGTTAAACATGCATAATCAATCATCATTTCGTAAAATCCCAATATAATTTATAATCAAAATCCATAATAAGAGATACCCATAGATAATACATCTTAAAAACATGCAATTTCCATAAAAAGAAAGATTAGGCACCATGGGTGAAAGGACCTAATGGCTGAAACCCACATACCTCAAACTTGGATTTTCTTAGTGTAGTCTTGAAGGAGACTGGAAGCTTGAATAGAGTTTTTGAGATCCAAAATTAAGTTTGAGACACTTGAATTTGGATGAAATATTTGGTTAAGTGTTGGAGAGAGTTTTGAGAGGGTCTTGAGTGATATAGAGTTGAAAATGGCTAAGTATAGGTGTTTTTACGCATAAGTGGGCATGGTGCTATGACCCCAAGGCCCTTGGGCTGAAACAAAATTTTAGGGAAAAAATTAACACTGATCGGTTTCCCTGGCATGTCACGGCCAGTGCGCGGATTGCCACTGAAAATTAATTTTTTTTAAAAATTATTTTTCGCTATGGGTTCTCTAAAATCATGGTTATACACATTCCCCACTCAATTTTGCCCCCTAATCATGAATATGAAGTCGAAATTTCTATATCACGCATGAATTTTGAGATATATAGAATTTACGATTATAGGTGTTTCTGAAGCACATTTTTAGGGTCTTATTAGAGTGTTCCAAACCCATACTTTTACCCTAACTTTCAACTCAAGTCATGATCATGCAATTGTAAGGATTTAAGAAACTTTATAAAATAAGGTGGCCTAAGGCCTACTGGTGACTGTAGATTCTAATCCACTCAATATGAAGTACGAAAGGTAATGATGGAAGGCTTACACCCACAGTGCCTATTTTACATGAAATGAGCTACTCTTATATATATATATATATATATATATGAGATTATGAATAAGTTTATTAATATATTGTTGTTATGATTTTATGCCTGTGATATGTACTCTAAGGGATTTTGACTTAGCACCGAATGATGTTGAGCTAGGGGTCGACCTATAAGGTCCTTATAGAAAGCTTCTTGTCTCATATCTATGTGCTATCGTAGAAATATGATTTACTAATATGATTTGCTCGTGGATCCTTATAGCTCATTACACTTACGTAAAGTTCTACCTTGGCAAGTAGACTCTTTTTATTTATGTAGGGGTAACACCAGGATCTCATGTTATAGCTCGTATGGTCTTATTATTAGTCATGATGACTTTTCACATATGTATGATTTATCATGTTTCATGCATGATGTCATTTATGGCATATTGGTATATTGATATCTCTTTTCTCGCTCTTGCTCTATTTATTCACTTGCACATGTACTTACTTAGTTATTTATACTACATGGTTATTATTATATTGTATGCCTACATACTTAGTATATTCAAACGTACTAACACATACTTTATGCTTATATTATTTCATAATGTAGGTATAGGTGACTATCCATATATATCCTCATTCTCATGGCTAGATTCGGCTTGCTCCACAAACTTATTGTTGAGTTCTCATGCTCAGAGGACGAAACCTATATTCTTCTAGCTTATGTTATGTTTGAGGTATTTGAGACTAACCTTTTTATTTTCTTATTGAGGGTATACTAGGGACATATCTTAACCCCCACCTAGTCTAGTACTTAGAGGCATTGTTGGTTATGATGTATGGGTTTTATGTTGACTAGTATCCTATCTTTATCAAATGATATACACCTTGGTGTTTCATTCTAAGTTTCTGCTTATGTTTAGCGTCCATTACCTATGAATGTTTGTGATATGCAAAGAAGGCTTGTTTAGAGTTTCTTCGAGAATATCATTTGTCGTTCAACACCTAGAGCTTAGCTTGGGTCATGACAATACATCTAGTATGTCTTTACTAGAACTAATTTATACAAGGGCATAGAACATGTTTCTAGTTCACCCTCATTGAATAAAATAGTCTTAGGTAGCCATAAAAGTCTAGAAATAATAAGATATCATGATTAGTTTGTCCTTAGAGCATGGTGACTGACCAATCGAACTTTAATGAACTCCAAAGCTAGCCACGAAGATGAGAAGTAAAATGATCGTTCGTCCCTACATTGTGATATATTATAGGAAAAATAGTATGCTTTAGTACTTTGAATGTACTAAGTGTGTGACTAATATGCATGAAGTAAACATAAGTATCATGGAATATAAGACATGGGATGCAAGACTAAAATGAGTATGAGTTATATAACACATGGTCAATGCATCAAATCATAGTAAAACTTGAAAATAAGCTTAGTCATTTTATTTGATATCAACCTTAACTAACAGTAAATTCATATGAGCTATAATATGGAAATCGATGTAACTCCTACATCAAGAAAGGAGAGATTACTTTGCAAAGGTAGACTCCATAGTGGTATATCCATTCAATATCATTAGCTATATATGGATTTACTATCTAAGCCAATAATGCAACCCACGGTGGCATGTAGTTCCAGGCCAGAGGTTTCTTCTAGGATTACTTTAGCAAGATAACCTTACGTCTTTCAAATTGAACCTCACCTCAAATCTTCTCGGTGCTAAGTCAAACTCCAATTGAATAGTAAATCATAGTACATTAAATCAATGAATATATATATATCACAATTTGAGTCATTAAAATCATCATATGTATAGAGTAACTTGTTAAACTTTGGTGATCCAGTCAAGATGCGAATCATACTTATCACATCATTGGATTCATTATTAGGTTAAAAAAATCCTTTCACCAACATTCAGTCACAATTAAAGAATTTTCATAAAACTTGAATGAATTTTTTTTTTGTCCATGATCATAGTTCATGATAGACTAGGGTAATCTTCATGGTTCTATCTCAAATCATTCTTAAGACATGTAATTTTATGAAATCATTTATAATTATAATGAAAATCATCAATTGAAATCATGATAATATATAGGAACCCATATTATCAATTGAAATCATGATAATTTATAGGAACCCATATTGATGCTCATGAACCCTAGAAAACCTTATAGAGGAATTTCTTGAAAATCATCAAAATCATGTAATTAATAGCAATCTATGCATAATTGAATTAAAAAAATCATTACATTAACTAAACTTATTTCAAGCAATTGAACAAGAATTCATTAAACCAATAAAATTCCATATTGAAATTGACTGAAAAGTGAAGGATTTCTTTGGAATCACGGTTGAAAGGGATTAATGGATAAATACTCACATACCTTAAATTGAGAATTAGTTTGAAATATGAACTTTAATGAAGGAATTTTTAAGAAACCCTAGCTTGACCTTCCTTGAGTTTGGGAGTATTTGGAGAAGGAGTCTTAGTAGGATATTTCTGAAATTGGTGAAACGTTTGGGATTAAGGTCAATAATAGGGTCAAAACAACATAATTTAGAATTTAGGAGGACAGAAAAAGTCAAAGATACCCTCAGTTAAATTCTGTCGGACAAGGTCTATGAGACCCATCTACGGTCTGTAGTTCTTTATATGGATTGTAGACGTTGTTCGAGGATACCAAACAAGAAACAATAACTTCACTTTTATAGACCATAGATCTTTCTACTGATTGTAAACATCTCTCGTAGAACCTCCTCATATTTATCTAATTTTTTAGTTCACTAGGTCAAATCCATGAGTCTGATGTACGATTCTTACATACTTTTACAAACTCGTCTTATTCAATCATAATAAAAGTCATGCAACTAGTTTCCCCCAGGCCTGAACTCATTTCTACGACCTTTAATCTACAGGTCATAATTCCTTTTATGCCCTGTATTCCCTACTCGTAGTTCGTCAATTTTTTCCAAAAAATTTCTAAGTACAGGATTCTAGGTCTCCCGAGGTGGATATGGTAGCTCTTGACGTTTGCATTCTTTTTACTATTATGTTTTGTATTTTAATTAGACAAACCCATTGTATATAGTCAACTTTTTACATTTAGATATTTTGAAAAGGGTTAGTGGAAAGAGCATTTTAAAAAGTAGAAACGCCACGTAAAGTGTGCACGAGCACATAACAAATAGGAATCCAACACGATGCACCTAATCAGTACGTATCCTTCGTTGGCAACAGAAGAAAAACAAGGACACGAACAAAACAACTCCGTAATTTCCCATAATTCAATTCACAACAAACTGTCTCTCTCTCTCTCTCTCTCTTTCTCTCTCTCTCTCGCGCGCGCTCGGCGATCTTAAGCTCTTTATCTGGTCAGTTCTTAAATCCCTTTTTTCCTCTTATTTGTTTACTGTAAATCTTTTTTCTGTGTTTGTGGATCTGTGGATTATTTGAAGAATTGGGTAATCTTTTGGTTCTAATTATTGTGTGGTCTAGTTTTCTTTGTTTGCTTGATTTTATGTCTTTGAGGTTTATTTTCAAATCTTACCCTTTTAAGAATTATGAATGTTATTGGGGTATGGTATGGTATAGCCTATGCTTGTACAAATTTGGGATGTTGATGAAGCTTTATGACTAGTTGAGTACTCTTTTTTTTACTCCTTGGTTTTTGACTTTATGTAGTACTGTAGTTGGTTTTTGGGATGAGAGTTCCCGGCAAATAACCTCTCTACTACTTTTATGAGGTAGTGTGTCTAGACATTCTAACCTATCCCACTCGTGGAATTTTAGTGGATATGTTGTTGTTGTATACTACTGTAGTTGGGTTTTTGAGATGAGAGTTTCTTAGGAGATAACCACTTCTATGAGGTAGTAGTAAGATGTGCATACATTCTACTCTTCCCGATCTCACTTGTGGGATTTCACTGGTATGTTGTTGTTGTATACGACTGTGGTAAGAAAGTTGCTAGATTGTTTGAAGTTTTGAACCAAATGCCATGTTTTTCGTTTTTGGTGTACTTGACGTATAGCTTGTCAAAACTCAAAGGGTCACAGAAATCTGGCCGTTGGCCATGTTTTATTATGAAAATTGGAAAAAGAAAAGTTGTTTTCAAAGTGAAAAATAATATTTGAAAATCCTGAATTATTGGTTCCTGATTTAGTTAGTGGATGTAGGTATTTTTGAATATCTTACTCATATTACCTTAGTAAAGGGGAGTCGATATGTATGATTCATATAGCGTACTCCAACTGATTTCAGATGGAAGCATGCAGGGGTGGACTAGATAGGGAGCGAAGGGTTCATCCATACCTCCTTACGACGAAAAATTACTATATATGCAAAGTTAAACGTACTCTTTATTATATATATAAAGTAGATGTTGAATCCCTTGGCTTTTCCGTCTGTTCTTTATTTTTCGATCTCCCCTACTGAAAATCTTGGTTCGACCACCGGAGGCGTGGTATATTACTTGAAGTCCATTAAATATTGGCAGTGATGTATTTTTTCTTTTGGCTGAATATTACTCTGTTTATTGTGTTCGATGAACGCATGTATTTTCTTTATCTTGTCTTGTTTTCACTGCCAAGAAGAGCTTCATTGATACTTGCTTGTATACAATGTGGATGATTTCTCTGGGTAATTGGTCAGAGTAACTTACATAGTCTTCCTCAGCCAATATCATGTCTGTCTAATGTTACATGGTTTATAGCGTGCCAAAGCAACGAATATGCTTCCGTTTTGCTGTTGTCTTCACTCTCAAGATGCAGGTTTATGAGGTTTCTTTTGTAGTTTTGTATTGATGCTGTTATCTATGTTGTGTTTTGCACAGGTGTGTTGACAATATGGAGCATGATGAGACGGGATTCCAACCGCCTCCGGAAGGCCCTATTTTGTGTATTAACAACTGTGGCTTCTTCGGGAGTGCTGCAAACATGAACATGTGCTCCAAGTGTTACAAAGACATGGTATTGAAACAAGAACAAGCTATGCTTGCTGCATCATCAATTGAAAACCTTGTCAATGGATCGTCTGCCAGTGAAAAGGGAATGGTCGTTTTTGGCCCTGTAGATGTGCAACCTGATTCTCTTGAAGCAAAGTCTATAGCTTTGCCTTCAGCTCAAACTTCAAGCTCTAGTGATGTGGCCGAAGTAAAGGCTAAGGTGGGTCCTAACCGCTGTGGCACTTGTAAAAAAAAGGTTGGCATCACTGGATTCAAGTGTCGTTGTGGTAGCGTTTATTGTGGAGCGCACCGCTACTCAGATAAACATGACTGTCAGTTTGATTACCGCTCTGCTGGCCAGGATGCAATAGCAAAGGCCAACCCTGTTGTTAAGGCGGAAAAGCTTGACAAGATCTAGAAGGGGAGCATATGGCGATTTGATTTAGTGTCCAAAAGGGTCCTTCTCTGATTGGCAACATATATTTTGAAATCTTATTAATCCTGGGGGGACGAAGAACTAAAAGGATATGTGCAGGTTGAAGAATTATTAGGAGAATTTGTGTGTTTGCTCCAGTTTCGGGTCCTTTCATTTGCTGGTTTGATAGAACTTTGATTTGTCTGTCATGTCTTTCTGACTCACCTGGTATTCAATCTGATATTACATGTTTAAATGCTATGTGTAAATCTGGATAACATGCAAAAACAATCATCGACTTGGTTGTGTTTTGTCATTGTAAAATTTTCTTCATGATCTCTTGCATTTCTTCATCTAGTTTTCGTGTCAATGTTTCTTCCAGGAAACAGCCTCTCTACCTCTATGAGGCAGTAGTAAGGTTTGCGTACATTCTACCCTTCCTAGACTCCACTTTTGGGCACTGGGTATGTTGTTGTTGTTGTTCTAGATATATCGAACGTGTGTTAGCAGAAATCATCTGAAATTTGGTGATTTTTGTTTAGTCCACAAGGGTCTGCCTCTTGTTGGCAATTGATAACATAGGAATTTACTAAACATGGGGCCAAAGAAAAAAAGATCTGTGAAGGTGGAAGCTTTATTTGGGAATTTGTGAGTTGGCTACAGATTCAAATGTTTCTGTTCATTTGATATCACTTTGATCTTGTCTGATATATGTCATTCTACTTCATGGGTAATCTATCAAATATGTTACATGTCTAAACTGGTGTGCGCAAATCTGGATAACATGGAAAATGTCCATTGACATGGTTGTTGTTCACTGCCAGGCATTTTAAATTCTGCTTAATCCATGCTTCAGATATCACATTCAATTCACTTTTCTTTTGAGGTATATCTGCATGTTCATGCTACTAATTGGGAGCTTCAATTTCAATGTATCAAGTTCTCCATGAGCGCATATGTTATGGACTATTCATGTTTTCAGGAGCAGATACATATTCCACTAAGTTTGTGAGCGCCTATGTTATGGACCATTCATGTTTGCAGGAGCAGATTATCGGTAGATTATAGTCGGATTGGATTTGGATGGATTGAGTCAAAATTGATTGGATCACAATCCATTCATATAAAATATGAGTAAATATGAATTTGGTCAAATATGATTTGGGTAAAATGATTCCAACCCATTTTATCTTCCTAAAGCCAAAAAAATATTAAATCAAAGGTAGGATGTTAATTTTCAACCCCTGTCACCCTAACTCTATTCTCAAATAATTTCACCCTATCCCCACTTCCACCCTACTACCCACCCCCTAGTCCCATCAAACCCCATACCTCCAACCCCAAATTTTTTTAAAGAAAAATTTTAAAAATTTATAAAAAAAAAAAGAGTTAATTTTTTTACCTTCCAATGCTCAACCTCTAAATTCTTTTAATGAAAAATTAAAAAAAATTAAAAAAATTAATTTTTTTCCTCTCAACTCCCACTTCCACCCTACTCCCCACCTCATACTCCCAT
>DF369349.1:4944-15036 GCA_000787875.1 Solanum virginianum
GCTCATATGACAACCGAAGGGTTAACTTTATATAGAATGTCAAACTTGTATCTTTTAGGAACACACTTTATGGGTAACATACGTATATTTCATAGAGATCAAGGAGGATAACTTATTTGTATATGAAATAGGAACAAGTAGCCATTGCGGGTTTAAGTTGGGGAATTGAAGAATATGTCAAATCTATTATTCTTACTAATTTCAAACTATTCATGCCACAAGAATAAAAGCTTTACATACCTTCTTTTTCTGGAGAAAATTAGTTTCTCACAATCCCAAATCCAACTTATTCCCTCGAACGCCCAAAATCTACAAAGATCACAATGATGTATATTAGGAATCGCGATACTTCCTTGCAACTTTGAAATACTAAATTCCCTCCAAACTTCTACAAAAATTTCGCCAGCACTTCCCTTGTAATCTAATCTATCCTGAGGTTCTAGTTGACCCCTTTTTCAGCCAACAACAACCATAACAATAACAATAATAATATAATTTCGAGTCAATTAGAGGAAATTTCAACTTTACAATCCCAATAACGCGTCAACCAAATTTATTTCATGTCAAAACTGAAACAAAATAGGGCCACTACTACATTATATACACATTCAACATACTTAAACACCTTTTCAGTTTTCACAAACTCAATCGTAACTTTCCAACGTTAACCGAAAGACAAAACGCTAGAAAACCACAACTTGACGTTAACTTTAAATCTTGCAAATCTGGACAGCCTACATATTGTTCACATACTTAATATCCTCACCTACATATTTCTCACATACTTAACATTCTCAAGAACGTCTACAAGTCCCAAGAAACGCAATACAATGCTCTAGCGCTCAAAATTTGCTTCTAGCGTCCAAACGTTAAAATTTTGCAATAAAGAGTATCAATTTCAACCAACAGATACCAAACACATACCAATCATTTCTAATATCATTTTCATGTCACAAGAACTTATTCTAAGATAATAGGACCTTCACATATCACTTTAGAACAAATAAACCGAATTCGAATTCAAAATTTCTCCCGATTCGACCCAACTCTTCTAGACTCCAAACAAATTGATTCCAATCATTATTTCTTGATTATTCTAGTCATTTAACATCCTCCAATACATTTACAAACTCAAATCAATCCAAAGAGGTGAAATAAGAAATTACCTTTACAAAAGCCTATTAACTTCAAAACTTCAATTCTCCATATCCACTCAATTTCTTGACGAACTATTGTCCCTACGATGCTTGGGGGACCCAATATACTAGGCTTGAAGGCTTGGAATTGAAATAAGGATCGAAAAACTCCAATTCCCACATTGCTACAGTAACCCGTATGGGTTACTGTTCACGGTAGTGGGGTTTTTCATGTTTTTCTTATTCTTTTCTTGTTGCAATGGAAGGTATCTTGGTTTCTTGTACAAGTATTGGATGTATATATGTATATATGATGATCTTGGTAAGAAGGAATGGAAGGATGGAGAAGGTTCTAGTGTTTGTTGAAGATGGAAGAAGGAATGAAATGTTTTGTTCCTTGTTCTTGCAAGTATGGAAAATAAGACTTTGGTCCCATTTAATTTCTCTCCAATACAATCTTAACAAATGTAGATGGGATGAAAATTCTTGCCTTTCAAAAACACTATTTCATGCCACCTCATAATAATCGTAAGTTCACATATCCCATAGGCGCACACATACTTAAGATCAAAATTTACCCGTAACTGCAACATAAAATTCTAAGTTTATAATTAATCCACGTGCCAAAGTGTGGGTTCTAACAAAAGTCTTTCGTCCCATCGAGCAAAGTCAAAATTGGTACGGTAGTTAGTCTAGTCTTCAACTCTTGAAAACTTCAGTCACATTCATTAGACCACTGAAACTTGATCTTTTTTTGGGTTAGTCTGGTCAATGGTACAGATAAGGAGGAAAACCCATCAACAAATCTGTGATAGTAGCCTACCAACCCCAAGAAACTTCTTATGTTAGTGGAAGAGGTCGGTTTGGGCCCATTCTTAACCACTTCAATCTTCTACGCATCCACTCAAATACCATCGCCCGAGACAACATAACCTAAGAAGGCCACTGACTTGAGCCAAAACTCAAATTTTAAAATCTTTGCATACGATTCATGGTCTTTGAGGTTTTGCAAAAACACTCTAAAATGATTGGGATGCTTCTTTTTATCTTTAAAATACACCAGAATGTCATCAATAAATACAATCATGAATATGTCAAGATACGGTCTGAATACTTTGTTCATCAAGTCCATGAAGGCTGTAGGTTAGTCTACCTAAAGAACATGACCAAGAACTCAAAATGACTGTACTTTATCCTAAAGGGTGTCTTTGGGATATCACATTCCCTTACTTTCAACTGATGGTAACCAGATCTGAGGTCTGTCTTGGAGAAGCAAGTGGCAGCCTGAAGTTGGTCAAATAGATCATCTGTCCTGAGGAAAGGATACTTATTCTTTATTATGACCTTGTTCAGTTACCTATAGTCTATGCGTATTCTATGAGACCCATCTTTCTTATGCACCAATAGGACATGAGCACCCCAAAGAGAAACACTAGGCCTTATGAAACCCTTCTCTAACAAATCGTTCAATTTCTCTTTCAACTCTATCAATTTAGCATAGCCATCCTATAAGGTAGAATTGAGATAGGTTGGGTATCAGGGAGAACATCTGAAACGACCCCAAAAAGTGCTCGAAAATGTGCCTCGAAAGTGCCCGAAATCTTATTTTTCATATATCTAAAAATGCATTTAGAATTTCAAAAATCTGACTTCATATTCTTGTTCAGGGAGTCCAAATTAGGGTAACATGGGTCTAACTTTGATTTTAAAGCAAAGGAATCGAATTATGAAATTTTGCTTGGTGTGATTTCCAAAGAGCATCCGCGACCTCTCTGCGATGCGGAGAGATGTTATTTTTGCACTGTCTTTTCCTAGTTCACTCAGATTTTCCTAAGTGTTAGATCTAAGTTTTTCCAAATATATTTTCACCTATACTTAGCTCATTTCACCCTCATATCACCCAAAAATATTCCCCAATATTTCCCCAAACACTTAGACTCATTTTAACCCTAAATTCAAGTCCAAACTCAAGGTCAATCTCAAGGATTTCTTTAAGGATCTCACCCAAGCTTCAAATCTCCATTAAAGTCATCTTCAAGAACTTCACAAAAGCTAAGGTATGTGGTGTTGAGCTATTGGGTCCTTTCACACATGGTGCCTAAGCCCTCTTTTACATAATATTGCATGATTTAAAGTGATTTTACATGTGGGCCTTGAATATTAAAAAATTTACTGCACAACAATTTTTGTTTATGAAAGTATGGTGGTTTTAGCATGTTTTGAGCTACAAATCTTAGATCTAATGTTAGAATGGATGAGGGGTTTTGATATGAATGTCTTGGGGGTATTGCAAGGTATTGATTAAAGGATTTACCACTGATTTTGCTGCATGATTTCATCTCTAAATTTCAAGCTCTTTTACCTCTATTAAATGCCCCCAAGGTGTTTGATAAAATGTCCGATTATGATTTCTTGAAGAATTGAAGGTCCAAAGCATGAGATATGATACAAATGATATTATGATGATGAAATGAGCTTATATATATATTTATTCCTACATGCAATATTGCATTAGAGCTTATGGTGAATCCTATACAAAGTGTTGCATTCACCATGCCCGATCTAGGGGAAAAAGAGCCCGGGTAACCATGCAAGGGATTTATACCTCATTACGATAGATGGCGGGGTGCGACCACCATTAACCATGTGAGGGGTTTATACTTCTTCACCATGGATGGCAGGGTGCGACCACCATCAACCACCAAGGGGTTTATACCTTAGATAGCTTGCTTAGTCTCATTCTTCATATATGATATTCTATATGAGCATGATATACTTAAGCATGATTTATTTATGCATTGAACACACATGCCCCCACTCTTTCTAAGTTTTAGAGGTGTATGATGGATAAGATGTGTATTATATATGAGCTTGACTCTTGACTTTTGACTTCGACGTTGATGCAGGTTTTTTTCCCGTAGTCCTGTTGCCCTTAATCTTATTTGTATATGTCTTTGTATTTTTTCCCTAACCAGTGATGGGTGATGACATGCTAAGAGGCTTGTTTGGGGTCCCTTCGGGTTCCCCATTCGCCGTATCACGTCTAGGCCCTAGGCTTGGATCATGACAAACTTGGTATCAGAGCACTAGGTTGATAGATCCTCGAAGTCTAACATACCGCGTCGATTAGAGTCCTATTCATAGTTGTGAAGCGCGCCATGACTATGAATAGGAGTCTATGAGATGTTTTAGGAAATATTTTCCTTCTTCATGTCCTAAGTCATACTATGGGGTTACGATAAGTATTTCCCCCTAATGATTATTCTTTGATATGCTAGATCATGCCAAATATAAGAGGAAGACGGACCCAAACTCCCGAGGAGCAACCTACCAATGGTGAGCTCCGGGATGCTCTTACTATTGTTGCCCAAGTGGTGGCCAATTAAGTCCAGCAAAGGGCCTAAGTCCCTTATGCTACTACCCTGGGAGCTAGGATAAGGGATTTCATGAGGATGAATCCTTTGATTTTCCATGGGTCAAAGGTGGATGAAGATCCACAAGAGTTTGTGGATGAAATCTATAAAATCTTGTCTATTATAGCTATGGGGCCAAATGACAAGGCGGAGTTGGCAGTGTACCAACTCAAGAGGGTGGTCCAAACTTGGTCTGATCAATAGAAAGGTGAGAAAGGTAATGGCTATGTGGTGCTTTGGGAGGAATTCAAGTTGGCCTTCCTTAATTGGTTCTTCCCTCTTGAGCTTAGGGAAGCAAAGTTAGTTGAGTTTCTGAACTTGAAGCAAGGTGGTATGAGTGTGAGGTAGTATGCCCTCAAATTTAATCAACTCACAAAATATGCTTCTCAAGAAAAATAGAAATAAGATGGTATAAGTGTGAGGGAATATACCCTCAAATTTAATCAACTCTCAAAGTATGCTCCTCACTTGGTGGCCTATTTTAGGTCAAGGATGAACAAGTTGGTTATGAGGGTCTCTGATTCGATAAGTGAAGAGTGCCGGTCCGCAATGCTTATTAGTGACATGGACTTATCTCGGTTGATGAAATATTCTGAGCAAATGAAAGAGGAGAAGTTGAGAAAGAGGAGGGGCCATGAGGCCAAGAGGACCCGATTTGGAGGCAAGTTTCCCAAGGGTGTTAGATTTTGTCAAGGACAAAGGCCTCCTCATGCTACTAATAGGGGGTTTGCCAATGACTTCCCTAGGCCTCAAGGTTATATTGGGATGGCTCCTAATGATATGTGTCGTAGATGTGGAGGGAGTCATAAGGTCCCATGCTTGAAGGGTTCCAATGCATGCTTTGAATATGAGGAGCTTGGCCACAAGAAAGTAGATTGTCCAAGACACCGTAGCAAGGTTTGGGGTACAAATGCAGTTCCATTGGGTAGAGGTGGTTCTCAAGGTGGTGACCCAAGGCACAATAGCTTTTATGCTCTACATGGGAGGCAAGGGGTTGGTGAGGTCCCCGATGTTGTTATCGATATGTTGAAAAGTTTTGATCTTGATGTATATGCTTTGATTGATTTGGGTGCCACCCTTTCCTTTGGTACCCCTTTTGTTGCTAAAAAGTTCCATATTGAGTCGTAGTTATTGCATAGGTCATATGAAGTGTCTACTCCTATTGTTGCATCCATTGTTGCTAGGAAGGTGTATAGGAATTGTCCGGTTTGCATATTGCATAAAATCCTACCTTGTGATCTTGTTGAATTAGCTGTAGTTGATTTTGATGTTATTCTTGGGATGGATTGGTTGTATGCATGCTATTCTTCTATTGATTGTAGAACTCGTAAGGTCAAGTTTCAATTTCTAAATGAACTCGTCCTTAAGCGTGAAAGTCATGATGTGGTAGTAAGGGTTAGGTTCATCTCATGCATTAAAGTCCATAGGTTAATTTCCAATGGGTGTTTGTATCATCTTATGAGGGTCAAAGATGTGGAGTCTAATGTCCCTTCAATTAAGTTGGTTTCGGTTGTGAATGAGTTTCTTGATGTCTTCCCAAATGACCTTCTCGGTGTCCCTCCCAAAAGAGAGATAGATTTCTATATAGATCTCCTTCCCGACACCCAACCTATCTCCATTCCCCCTTACCGTATGTCCCCGACGGAGTTGAAGGAGTTAAAGAAGCAATTGAAGGATTTGTTGGAGAAGAGATTTATTAGACCTAGCCAATCCCCTTGGGTACACCGGTGTTGTTTGTAAAGAAGAAAAATGGATCACTTAGAATGTGTATTGACTACCGACAACTCAATCGGGTCACTATAAAGAATAATTATCCTCTTCTAAGGATTGATGACTTATTTGGCCAATTGCAAGAGGCTATTTTTTTCTCTAATATTGATATTTAGTTCGGGTACCAACAAGTAAGGGTGAGGGAGTGTGATATTCCCAAGATGGCCTTTCAGGCTAGATATGGGCATTAGAATTTATGGTGATGTCCTTTGGGTTGACTAATGCATCGACCATCTTCATGGATCTAATGAATAGAATCTTCAAGCCCTATCTTGATTCCTTTGTTGTGGTCTTCGTTGATGATATTTTGATCTATTCACATAGTAGAGAAGAACATATGGGTCATTTGAGGGTTGTGTTGCAAAGGTTATGGGAGGAGAGATTGTATGCTAAATATAATAAGTGTGAATTTTGGTTGAGGGAGGTGGGATTCTTGGGTCATGTGGTGTCGGGGGATGGCATAAAAGTGGATCCTAAGAAAATTGATGTTATTAGGATTTGGCCTAGACCATTGATCCCATCAGATATCAGGAGTTTCTTGGGCCTTATGGGTTATATAGAAGGTTTGTGAATGGGTTCTCCTCCATTGCTTTTTATATGACAAAATTGACTCAAAAGAAGGTGAAGTTTTTGTGGACCGATGAATGTGAGAAAAACTTCCAAACATTGAAAGATAGACTTGTGTCCGCTCCTATATTGTCTCTATCGGATGGGCTTGAGGGTTTTGTTGTGTATTATGATGCATCTAGAGTTGGTTTGGGTTGTGTATTAATGCAAAATGGTAAGGTCATAGCCTATGCTTCTAGGCACCTCAAAGTGCATGAAAAGAACTACCCTACCTATGATCTTGAATTGGCTGCCATGGTGTTTGCATTAAAGATTGGCAACATTAATTATATGGGGTGCATGTTGATGTCTTCACCGATCATAAGAGCCTTTAATATGTCTTCACTCAAAAAGATCTTAACTTGAGGCAAAAAAGGTGGCTATAACTTCTTAAGGACTATGACATGAGTGTACATTACCATTTGGGTAAGACAAATGTTGTGGCGGATGCTTTGAGTCGGGTGTCCATGGGTTGCCTAGCTCATGTGGATAGTGGTGAAAGGGAGATGGCTAGGGGGATGCATAGGTTTGCTAGATTGGGGGTAAGGTTGGAAGATGTGGGTGATGGTGTTGTTGTGGTTGATAGTTCTAAATCTTCTTTGGTTGATGAGGTGATAGCAAAACAAGATCTAGATCCCTCCTTGCTTGAATTGAAAGCATTGGTGAAAGAGGGCAAAATAGAGGTTTTCTCCTAAGGGGCAGATGCGGCCCTTAGTTACCAAGGTGGGTTATGTGTGCTATGTGTTGATGGTTCTCTTCTTGATGAAGCCCATAATTCCTCTTATTCTATCCACCCCGGCTCCACCAAAATGTATAGAGACTTGAGAAAGGTGTATTAGTGGGGAGGCATGAAGAGAGATACTGCCAAATTTGTTTCCTGTTGCCATAGTTGTTAATAAGTCAAAGATGAACATCAAAGGCCGGGTGCCCTAACCCAAGACATAGAGATTCCTACTTAGAAGTGGGAGGTAGTTAATATAGATTTCGTGGTTGGGTTGCCCAAGACTAGAAAAGGTTTTGATTCCATTTGGGTGATGGTTGATAGAATGACGAAATCAGCTCACTTTTTACTGGTCAAGACTACATATAGGGCTGAGGAGTATGCAAGGTTGTACATCCATGAGTTAGTGAGGCTGCATGAGGTTCCTTTATCCATTATATCGGATCGCTGTGCATAATTTACTTCACACTTTTGGAGATCTTTTCAAAGTGGTCTTGGTATCAAAGTTCACCTAAGTACGACCTTCCACCCAAAAACGGATGGTCAAGCCGAAAGGAAAATTCAAATACTTGAAGATATCCTTAGGGCTTGTGTCTTGGAGCTTAAATGTAGTTGTGATGACCATCTTCTATTGATTGAGTTTGCCTACAACAATAGCTATCACTCTAGTATCGGTATGGCTCCTTTTGAGGCTCTTTACGGGAGACATTATAGATCACCGGTGGGTTGGTTTGAGGTTAGAGAGGTGGCTTTGTTTGGACCGGATCTGGTTATGGATGCTCTTGAGAAGGTTAAGATGATTAGGGAAACATAAATTTGTTTCATCCGGTATTCCATGTCTCTATGCTGAGGAAATGTGTTGGTGATCCTAATGCCATTGTGCCTCTTGATGTTGTGGGTGTTTTTGAGGACACCTTAACCTATAAGTAAGTTCCGGTTCAGATCTTGGATAACCAAGTAAAGAGATTGAGAAACAAAGAGGTAACATCCATTAAGGTCCTTTGGAAGAACCAACAAGTCAAAGGTGCTACTTGGAAGGCCGAAGCGGACATGCAAGAGTGGTACCCTTATATCTTCCACTCCACTCAAGCCTAAGGTACTAATTCTAAGTCCCCTATATTACTTCAAGTCTTACCTTCCAGCCCCTATGTCATTCATGTGAATTCATGTTTATGTTGACAATTTGTTATGATTTTAAACTTATGTTGAGATCTTGAAAATGGTATTTTTAATGTAATGTTGCATTCTTATTGGGGATGATTTATTGATGATCACTCTTGTCTTGTACGTCCCTTTTATATTCGGGGACAAATGTTCCCAAAGGGAAGATATTGAAATGACCCCAAAAAGTGCCTGAAAACGTGCCTCGAAAGTGCCCAGAATCTTGTTTTCCATATATCTAAAAATTCGTTTGTAATTTCACAAATCTGACTTCATATTCTTGTTCAGGGGGTCCAAATTAGGGTGACAAGGGTCTAACCTCGATTTTAAAGCAAAGAAATGAAATTATGAAATTTTGCTTGGTGCAATTTTCAATGAGAATCCACGACCTCTCCGCGACGCGGAGAGGTGTTGGACCTAGTTCGCCCAGACTATTCCTAGTTCACCTAGACTTTTCTAAGTATTGGACCTAAGTTTTCCCAAACGTATTTTAACCTATACTTAGCCTTATTTCACCCTCATATCACCCAAAAACATTCCCCAATATTTTCCCAAATACTTAGACTCATTTCTAACCCTAAATTCAAGTCCAAAACTCAAGGCCAATCTCAAGGATTTCTTCAAGGATCTCACCCAAACTTCAAATCTCTATTAAAGTCTTCTTCAAGAACTTCACAAAAGCTAAGGTAAGACATAGAGATTCCTACTTAGAAGTGGGAGGTAGTTAATCCAAAGCTAAGGTATGTGGTGTTGAACCATTAAGTCTTTCCACCCATGATGCCTAAACCCTACTTTACTTAATATTACATGATTTAAAGTGATTTTACATGTGGGTCTTGAATATTGAGAAAGTTACCGCACAATTATTTTTGTTTTTGAAAGTATGGTGGTTTTAACATGTTTTGAGCTTCAAATCTTGGATCTAATGTTGGATTTGATGAGGGTTTTTGATATGAATATCTTGGGGGTGTTGGAAGGTGTTGATTAAAGGCTTTACCACTAATTTTTCTGCATGATTTCATCTCTAAATTGCATACTCTTTTACCTCTATTACACGCCCCAAGATGTTTGATAAACTTTACCACTGATTTTTCTACATGATTTCATCTCTAAATTGCATGCTCTTTTATCCCTATTACACACCCCAAGGTGTTTGATAAAATATCCGGTTATGGTTTCTTGAGGAATAGAAGGTCCAAAGCATGAGATAGGATATGAATAATGTTAGGATGATGAAGTAAGCTTATGTATATGTTTATTCCTACATGAGATATTGCATTAGAGC
>DF369346.1:0-22583 GCA_000787875.1 Solanum virginianum
TAGTAGGAAGTAATCCACAACCTCGGGTACAGTGAAGAGATTAAATTTTGTAGTGAATTTGGTGGACTCAGATAGTTTTATATAATTTGATTTTATATTCTATTTTTGCACTGCTACTAACTATAGAAGAAATAGATCATTCAGTGACCTACTCAAAGGTACCAAATATTTGTATAGTATAACATGGTATGTCCCTTGAATCAAGAACAATTTGTATCAGGTATTAATAAAGGGACCATATGAACATAGATTGCATTAGCTAATTGGTTTTTTTAAGCCAAGACATGTGAAAACAATGACCCAAGAAGCACCACCCTCTTTTATATATGGGTTTAGTTAACCATGTGAGTACTATTTCAAATGTAGTCTCTTCTATTTTGTCAAGGTATTGCATCTTTTTCTGATACAAGTGTGGACTCTCAAGGTAGCTGATCCTTGTAGGTATTCTGCTCATTCCACTGGCTTGCGGTGAACCCTATTTATCATTAAAGAACTTTTTCTTATGAAGTGACAGTTCATATATTTTTGGGTACTCATTGGCCTTGTCTCATGTGTATTTTAGAAGTTCCATAGATACCATATGCATGTCATGTTATATTTTGCAAAATTCCTAATGAAGCCTCGCATGGCTTTTCTTATACAATGTTATAGCTTTTTAATTTTAACCTTCCACTTAATGAATCACTCAATGTTTTATTAGATGTTTTACCTTTCTCTTCTACATACATACCAGTTCATACATGGTATCATATTAATAGGGTGTGTTGACAATCACATATATAATTGAGAGGCTACACAGACATATAAGAAGTTACTCGTTTATTCTACTCTTGATCTTGCAATTGATCTTAAGCCAATAAGCTCCAAAGCCTATTGAATGAGTAAGTGATGAGCAATAATTGCAAGGGTCGAGCAATGACATCACTCATTGGGTATGATTATGACACGAGGATGAAATTGAAAGTGTAGTGAGGAACATGTTGTCAGGAATGAAGCATATAGCGACCTAGGCCACTAATGATATTATTCTCTTTGGGTCTAAGTCAACACAATTTTAAAACATGTTACTATGGTAGAAGGCTGCTTATTTATATAGTAAATATTCTCACTAAGGTTTGCCTTGCCTTATCGGAATTTGTGAAAACTCATTTATGCTTTGGCCTACATCAACAAAACTGATACATAAGTGGCTCCAATAACATCTTTAACCCAACTTGCTAGTGATAGTTTCCACATAAGGCATAGGGTCACACAGTTTTAAAATACATGACTATGGTGTGAGAGGTCTGGTTACTTATATACATAACATTTCTCTTATGTTTTATCGATACAGGACTATTTATCCGAGGAAGGGCATCACATACACCCCCTCTTATATATGGACTAAAAAGCTTTGTACCCTACCATTACCAAGAACCAAGTTCTTGTATAGATATAAGTTAAGATCATCCACACACAATAACAGAAACAACACATGATATGAGGAAAAGCTCCTTGGTCAAGGGAGAAATAACCACTACATACAACTTGTAGGTTTTCAGCACCTTCACTACTATAAAATGAGTAATGTCAAGATTACAACTTTGCAATAGTTAACTCATTTCTCACTACACATACTAACTGATCAAGAGTAATCAATTCTAACATTGCAAGAAGCCAAACTCACTCCTCACACAAATTCTCTCTCAACAGAAATCCTCACTTACAACTATTTGTCACTCAACAATAATGTTAAATAGGACAATGTAGCATTAGAGAGAAAACCTAACTCTAGATCCTCTTTTCTTCAACTTCGTGTTCGCCAAAATGCAGGTTGCCTTTGTTGCTGGGTTCTACATTTTCACATTGTAAAAATTGATATTCTATGGTTTAGCATTTGTAAGTTTAGCATTTACCTTATATATTACCTCCTGGAAGATTCCTGATAGGAGACTCCTTCGCAACTAGTACCATTGGTTATTTATTCTCATAGGAGTCTTATTTCAACTCTGGATAAGTTCTTCCTATTAAATGAATCCATGCCCTTTATGCCTCTTCACATACTTCGCTTCAGCTGGTGCGATGTTTTGAACCTAATTATATCTAAAATCATCAAAACTACTGAAGTCTAGCATGGACTCAATATCCTCACTAGGTTTGGCTCACCAGATGAGATTAACCTAGTCTTAGTACTGAAGTTTGCCTGCCATATCTATGTTCTCCTAAATTCTATTAAACTCCGGTCCATATCGACAAGATTGATATAAGAATGGCTTTGTAATATATAATAGCTCAGTACCATACTGTTTAAGGAGGAGGATGTGATGATATCATTAATTATTGTTGCAAAACATTAAATATTATAGAAAAATATACATAATTGTTAGGATTTGTGCAGGTATAACCATACTATTTTGAGGATGACAAACACTACCTAGCAACAGTTTGGAGGAACCAGGTGCAGTGTATGTGCACCAGTGGAGCTAAGCTGAATCTGAGTTAAAGTTGAAGCATTATTTATGGAAACAAAATAAATATGGGATACAAAGAAGGAAGCAGCTTTGCAAAAGCACTCCTTTATGGAAAAGAATGACGTGCCCATCTCAAGAAAGGAGTGCTACTTGGAAAGTCTTTAGGGGTGACAAATATTGTAAGAAGTTGTTTTTACTTTTCGCGAGTTGTGATTGAGAGTGGGTTTGACTCTCAAGAGTTGAGTTTGTTGCAAGTGGTGTAAGTTCAGTGTTGCTCGTTTGAAGTTAGTGAAGTTATTGTAATCCTACGAGTGTAGGTAGTGGTTTTTTCTCCTTTGAGTAAGGAGTTTTTCCACTATAAGTTGTTGCTTCTCATTACTACTTTAGCAAACTTGCATGTACTGTATAGTGGACCAGGTTCACCAAAAGATTAGGGGCACCAACTATATCAATTGGTATCAGGGCAGGACTTTTCAAAACAAGGTTAACTACCTCGAAAGATAGTGGCAGCCCCACCTACAGCATAAGAAGGAGCTTCTCAGTCCAGACCACCGCTATTCGACGGACAATACTATGGGTGGTGGAAAACTAGAATGATGAATCATATTGAGGGTGAACATCCTGATCTCTGGAATATGGTGCTCAATGGACCAAATATTCCAAGAAAAAGCTTAAGTCCCTATCACAGGTTCTGATTGAAGCCTAACTGACCATTTGTGACTCTAACAATCTTCTTCTAGAGGACTATGCCTAGCTGAGGATTGAAAATAAGACCTTGAGAACATCAATCAAAAACTACAATTGGAGATTGACAGTCTCAAGTCCTCTAGAAAAGAGAAAAATGTCATGAGTCAGTCTCAGTTAGACCTTGAGAAATAGGTTAGAAGGCTACAGGATGAACTTGGTAGTATGACCAAATAAGAATGAAACCTTACAGAAAGACCTAGAATACACCAAAGACAAATTAGAGCACACCATGAAGTGGACCAAGTCTTCCGCTATGCTTGACAAAATACAGCAAGGCCAATCAACCACTAAGTTTGGAATAGGGTTTAAGATCAAAGCACCTAAGACTCATACAATAGATAGTGTAACTCTATGCACTCTATGTGGTATGACTGGACATCTAAGGGATACCTGCTGCAAAAATTCTAAGGCCTTTGATAGCAACATGTCCTATATAAATATGAATCGGGGCAATGGAACTTGAAGGAGGTATTGTCATAGGAACACTAGAAATAGGTCAGAAAGGAATTATCCCCCTAGAACTAACTGGAATAGGTCTGGAAAAAGGTACCCACGAAGAATTGATAGGAGTAAGTCGGGGAGAAGCTATTTGTCACTCAACAATATCCCCCTAGAACTAACTGGAATAGGTCTGGAAAAAGGTACCCACGAAGAATTGATAGGAGTAAGTCGGGTAGAAGAGAGGCTCCAATGTCTTACTGGTTTGATTATGTTAATAGGCGTAACTTAAGGACTTTAGGGACAATAGAGTCAAAAGGACTCAGAGGGATCTCTCTCCTTGGGCAAAAAAGGACCTGATTCACCCTTTTTACAATCAAAAGGGACCCAAATGGATCTGGGTGCCTAAATCTCACTGTTGCTAATTGTGCAGGTATCAGTAGAAGGAAAGCAAAAGCAATGGTACTTAGACAATGTATGCTCCAGGCACATGACAGGCGACAAATGAAACTTCCTTCTACTGAGTGACTACCAAGGTGGGAATTTTGGCTTTGGTAATGGAAAGCAAGGAGAAATCAAGGGAATTGGAAAGCTGGGACTTTGCATGTCTCAATGTATCGAAAATATGTACTATATTGAGGGATTAAAACACAATCTACTGAGTGTCTCCAAAATTTGTGATAAAAGAAATGATGTGCTATTCACAGCATCGGACTGTCAAGTGACAAATGTCATGTCTAAAAAGCTCATACTCAAGGGGAAGAGACACAAAAATACATACAAGGTCGACATCAACGGACCCAGTCAACCTGAGCTAAAGTGCTTAAGTGCCATAAATGATGCCTCCTCACTGTGGCATAAGAGACTAGGCCATGCCAGTTTCTCCACCATCAACAAATTGATCCTAAAGGAACTGGTCCTTGGACTACCTGAAGGAAAGATCAACGAAGATCAAGTTTGTGGAGCATGCACTCCACGAAAATATATCAGAAGAAGCTTTCAACCAATTGAGCTGGTTAGTACCAATAGACCCCTAGAACTGGTTCATATGGATCTATGTAGGCCCATGAAAGTTTTGAGTAGATGCGGACATATGTCTTTGTCCTTGTAGATGACTTTTCGCATTTCACCTGGTCCTTTTTCCTAAAATCCAAGGGTGAAACATTTGATGTATTCTCTGCCTATGTTGATATGGTTCAAAAGAATTTAAACCATCATTTGATAAGTTTGAGATCAGACCATGGTACAAAATTTGAGAACTCAAAGTTTCTCACCTTCTGTGTTGAAAATGGGGTAATTCATAACTTTTTAGCCCCCAGAACCTCTCAAAAAATGGGGTTATAGAAAGAAAGAACAAAATGCTAGAAGATATGGCTAGAACCATGCTGATAGCCAGTGACCTTCCACAAAGTTTCTAGGCTAAGGCTGTGAACACCGCCTGCTATCTCATCAACAGATGTATGATCAAACCCATTTTAAACAAAATCCCCTATAAGCTTCTCAAAGGCAGCAAACCAAACATGGCCCATCTTCGCTCTTTTGGCTATGTATGCTATGCAAATTGAAAGGATGTCCTTGGTAAATTTGATGCCAGAAGTGATGAGGGAATTTTCATTGGGTACGCTTCTCACAGTTAAGCTTATAAAGTGTGTAACAAAAGAACCAGATATGTGGAGGAAAGTGCACATGTAATATTTGATGAGGCCAATCTAGGGGCCAAGAAAGTTTTGCAGGAACAGGTACAAAAAGAAAGTAGGAGCTCTAGCCTAGAAGGAGTCAGATGATAAGGACGATAGGGAATAAAGAATTGGACCAAGTCCACCTGATCAAGGAAATGAAGAGAGTGAAGCACCCAACCCAGACATGCCTCACACTACAAAATATCTCTCAAAGAACAACACCGGCTGCTGAAATTGGTCCCCCGAATACTACAACTAATAATCTTGTACCTGAGTTAGTAGGCAACAATTAGAAGCACAAGAGTTCTCACCCTCTTGAGAACTTGCTGACACCCCTTGGTTCAGGCATTTCTATAGATCAAAGCTAAGAAACATGTGTGCCTACTCCACATATATGTCCCTGGTTGAACCTAAGAACGTGAAAGAAGCCCTGTAGGATGAAGAATGGATCTTTGCCATGCTAGAAAAACTCTTACAGTTTGAGCAAAGCAAGGTGTGGTATTTCGTTCCATTTCCTGAATGTCAAACCATCACTGATACGAAATGGGTCTTCAGGACCAAGCTAGATGAACAAGGAATGGTCACAAGAAATAAAGCCTGATTGGTGGTGCAAGGATATAATCAAGAGGAGGGTATTGACTATGGTGAGACCTTTGCTCTAGTTCCTCGCATCGAAGCCATTCGTATGCTCACAGCCTTTGCTGCTTATATGAAATTTAAACTATATCAAATAGATGTCAAGAGTGCATTCCTAAATGGGTATTTGCAGGAGGAAGTGTATGTCAAATAACCTCCTGGCTTTGAAAATCATAAGCATCCTAACTATGTGTATAAACAGGATAAAGCTCTTTATGGACTGAAATAGGCTCCTAGAGCATGGTATGACCTGTTGTCTAGCTTTCTGCTGAATCATGGGTATTTAAGAGGAACAATTGATAAAACCCTATTTTTGAAGAAAAAGGGTGCTTATGTACTTATTGTGCAGGTCAATGTGGATGACATCATCTTTGGCGGAACTAAAGCTTCCCTAGGCAAAGAATTTACAAAACTCATAGGGAGTGAGTTTGAGATAAGTATGATAGGAGAACTTACTTTCTTCTTAGGGATCTAGAAATGTTAGGGATATACAAGTAATTGTATTCATCAGCAGGAATACATAAAGGAGCTTCTCACTAAGTTCGAAATGAAAGATGTCAAAGCAAGTGATACTCCGTTGGCCACAACTACAAGGCTTGGTAAGGATGAAGCAGGAGTAGATTAGATGAGACCAAGTATAGAGGGATAATTGGGTCATTTCTATACCTGACTGCTAGCAAACTAGATATAGATTTAGTGTGGGAATGTGCACTCGGTTTCAGGCTAAACCCAAAGAATCGCATCTCAAGGCTGTCAAATGGATTCTCCACTACTTAAAGGATCCATAGACCTGGTTCTCTAGTACCCAATTGGCTCCTTATTTCTTCTTATCGAATTTGCTATTGCTGACTATGCAGGCTACTCTATGGATAGAAAAAGCACTTTAGGAATGACATATTTCTTGGGATCTTGTCTAGTATCATGGGCCACCAAGAAACAGAACTCAGTTGCCTTGTCAATGCAGAAGTTGAATATGTTGTTGCTACCTCCTATTGTGCTCAACTTCTATGGATCAAACAGCAGCTTGCTGATTTTATAGTTCTAGTGGAATGCATTCCCATCATTTGTGATAACACCAGCATTGTAAACATAGCTAAGAATCCAGTTCAGTACAAGTGCACCTTGATAATTTCTCTCCCCTTGATAATTTGATAATTTCTAACTTGATAATTTCTCTTCTCTTCATTCTCACTTGATCTGTATACACTGTAAAGTCATTCTAACTTGAATAAACTTGCAGACTTTCCACTAAGAGAATTGTTTGAGGACACATTAGATGGGAACTGATGATATTACCCTTAGTGTAAGTCAGGGGGAACTAGTCTTCGCATGTTGATGTATCAGGTATGCATCCATTCTATCACTTCCACAAGTTTACTGAATGCATATCCAGTGAAAGGTTGTTTGTGGCTTCCACCTGGTTCCATCTGTCTGGTTCTCAAATTGGCGGGAGGGGCTACATCTTCAAAATGGGCAATGATCATCATTACTTGGGATCCCAAGAGTCACACTGCAAAAAACCCTCTTTTCAAAGTAGCTAAATCCTCTCCATAAGAAATCTTAAAACTATGGCGTCCCTAGTAGACTACTCTAATACCGACTCCATCGCCACCGCCCCCTCAGCACCACAGGACCTTTCTTAGAAGGAACTACACTCATCACCCTCCATCCATAATCACTCTCCACCATTGTCCCCACCACCAGCCACTACAAATGAACCCCCTTGCTTTTCTCCTTCACCATCCCTAGACTTGCCTCCTTATCAGCCATGACCCTCACTGGTTAAACCCTACTAATCGTCTGTTCCCTTGTTGATTCCTGACACTCAGCCGTTTCTTTGCTAGATTATTGATAAACCCTTATCGTCCTCCATAGACACACCCCCTTTTCGGGTCGTGTCGCCTCTGCCTGGATCTCTACAACCCTTAATCGCCCCCTCTTCCACGTCGCCTCCATCTGTACCTGAGCCTGTTGAGTCTGAGCATGACATTCCCTTTGCTTGAGTCCATCGAACCACCATTTATTGACCAGTATGCTCACCTATATTTCCCTGGCCTATTGCTCCTCATCCTCGTGGTCTACTTACTAGGAGTAGAAAGCATGTGCTTGACGCCCCTACTCCATCGTCTAGTCGTTATAAGGTCCATCCGGGTAAAGATGCTACTTTTCCTTCCTCACCTGTTTGTGTTCCTTCCTCCCTTGATGACACCCCTGCCCCTGCCTCTCCATCTATTTTCCCTACCTCTACTCGTGGGAAAAAGCATATAGAGAACTTTAACAAAGTGGGCAAGGAGGTTTATTTTGAGTCAAGGGGGTACTTAGAGGCTAGGTGATCCACCCTAAAGTGCACGATTATCCTCTAATTGTGCAACGTGTGACAAACTATATTTCAGGGGTGGCTTGACTTATTTTGTGATGCCAGTACACCAGTGTTTGAGGCTGAGGTAGTTGAGTTTTATATAAATCTGGGCTTTGTTATTAGGGATGTGGTTACTTCGAGGGTGTTTGGGACTGATATTTTGTTTGATAAGGTTAAGCTTTGGGAGATTTTACATATTCCTATGGTGGGGCTGGCAGAGTACACCTAGTTGGAGGACTAAGGGTGTTTGCTGACTTCAAAGTTCACGGAGGGGAGGGGTTACTGATATCCCTCGCAAGGTGTATAAGGTGGAGATGCCACCTTTCTTAGAGTTACTGTTTGAGGTGGTGGAACAAGGTGATCCTACCTAGGGGTGAGCGCTGACTTGAGGCCACATTTTATGACATAGGCATTGCCCATATGATTGATCTTTATGAACCTATTGACTGGCCTGCTCTGATTATGCAACATATGACTCGTATTATTGATCCAGCTGAGGGCCCTCATCAACTAGCCTATGGTAACCTGCTCACTCATGTGTTTCGGGCTTTCAAGATTCCCCTTATGCTAGGAGGACTTTGACAAAGAAGGATATGATTGATCGCTACACTGCCCTGGAGTGTCAGGTTGCTCCTCCTACTGTTGCTGCTGCTACACCTGTTCCACCTCGGTCCATTGGCGCCATTACTCAGCTCATGCGGGAACTTTGTGAATCTCAGGCTGCACGGGCTAGTCTTCAGGCTAGGATTGATAAACTTCAGGACCAGCTCGGTGCCTCTGAGGCTGAGGTTGCTCGACTTAAGGACCGGTTCCTTCACTAGTAGGTGGATCATAATCAACGAGTGGATTCCCTTCTTAATCTCCTAGGTGTAGGCCCTTCCCTACCTCCTCATTAGTCACTCCTTTTAGATGCTATCCTTCTTTTTTTGGTTTCTTCTATAGATAATATTTTTTTGGATGTGTATAAGTTTTTATAGATGCTTATGCAAGAATTGGTGCTTGCTTGATATTTTTGTTGTGGATATCTGTTTTTCTGACTATGTTGCGTTACTCTAGGATTTATAGATGGCTAATATCCTGGTCTTTTGCCTACTGTTTTTTCTTAATTCTATGACTTGTGCTACTATTTGTTGTCATTTTGTGATGTCAAAAGGGGGAGGTTATCCATGCATATAGGTTTGCCATAATCAAAAAGGGAGGATTTGTTAGGATTTGTTGTGACGCCCCGGGAAGGTACCTTAAACATGACTGGCACTCGAAGGCTATTGCTAGTCCCCAAACGGAACGTGACGGCACTTGAAGACTATTGCTAGTCTCCAAGTGGACCACCTAGTCTCATTGCCATCGTTTAATTCAGTCATTAGCAGAAGGAAATAGTATAATCAAAATAAATACTATCATATCTGTGGGCTCATACTATCGATATCAGTCTATCAGAAGGAAATAGAATAGATAACAAAATGTCTCAACGTAAAGAAAGGAAGTATGAGGGGAAAGAACCCTCGACATCAACATCAACATCTACGTCTATGATGCCTCTAAAATATAGTCTAAGATGGTCCCATGACAAGCCATGGCTACCAAATATTAATTAAAAGACTGTCCAACGATAAAAATAAATATCCTCCAAATGTTGGGGACGACTCACCACTGTCAGGAATGAAGAGCTCTGAACCTCAATGATCGGGCTGCTGAAGTCCTCGGTCTATCGTATTTGCATCATAAACGATACAGCACCATAGGGGAATTAGTACGTGGAATGTACTGTATGTAAAATGGGCTAAAGAAAAAGGAAACAATTTAATCATCACCAGTCCATCACTCAGCCTCACCTCAGATATAAGAGCCAAGACTCTATCACCTCACTAGCTATCAAGCATCAAACATTCACTTCACATCGGAGTTCTGTCATCACAAAACCTATCTGGGAGTTTCTATAACCAAAAACCACCACCTATGAGCCGATAGTGATACAACGAATAGATATCATTGCCACATCCATCCAGTACCTTGCCGGGGCAAAGGATGAGATGTCAATAGATCCAAAAGTCTATCAAGTCCTCTATTGGGACAAAGGAAGCATTCACTTTCATGGTTCAATCCTCTCCTATACTGGCCATGTAGTTAATGGGTTTGAATGGGACACACTCTGACCCATTTCGGTGCTAATACTCCTCGCAGGACTCGATATGCTCATAAGTCTATCAATCCATCAAGAACTCTCATCACCTAACCTCTATGGGCAAGACTATTTATACAATCATAGGGAATTGTACCCATTCAACTCTATCAACAATAATTTAAGCTATCACAATCATCAACACATTCACCTCAAGACTCAGACTCATTCAGACATCATTCTTAAGCATTAAAGGCTCTAGACATCCACCTAAGTTCATTATTCAAGTCTTTATAGAGAGGAATTCTAAAGGTCAAGTCACAATCACATAATGAAATACATATACAGTAAAGTATAGACATGATGATCATTAGTTCATGATATAAAACTATAATTTAAAGATTTATAGCAAGAATCCAAGATAGTATACAAGAATCTACAACGATTGTTCAAGAACTTAAAGGGGTTATTCAAGAACTTAAAATAAATACTCAAACTTTCAAGAACTCATAAATTAAGATTTCTAATGATAAATTTGTCCTCATAACTCTACCTTGGCACATAGAAGATCAATTTCACGCTTTTGGGTAGCCTTTACATACCTGAGAATGAAAATCCTTTGAAGAACTTGGAAGATGTTCGAAACCCTTGCTTGCCTCTCCTCTTCTTCTCTCTAACTTACCATAAGAAAACTTTGACAATAATGGGTCTAAACCCTTTCATACGAAAAATGTCTTAAAACTTATCTGGGGATATAAAAATATGTCGAGAAAGATGAAATTGCCCTTCCCAAATTAAAAAAAAATTCGGGTTCCTCCTGCAGTTGTGCGCAACATGCACTAGTGTAATATTACACTTTTTTGCATTTTTCTCAATTTTTATCAAATTTCTGAAATAAACCAAGTGTGGTTCCGCGTCCACTCTGCATCACGTAAGGGGCATGGAAACCCTACTATTTAAGCATTCTTTGAAAAAATAATTCACTTTTCTTCGTGATAAAGCCAAGTCAAGACCATTTTTCAACTCAATATTTCGTACTGATTGCAAATCCAGTCTCGGATTTTTCATCAGAGCTTGGGAAGACACATTGTGCGCACGATAAAGTTTAGGGGCATTTTAGTAATTTTATGAGGTATTACATCATCTCCCCCTTGGAATTATTCGTCCTCGAATGATGAGTAATGGTCAGATAGGAATTTGAATAACCTCAGAATTCATCTCATTCCTCACTTGGGAATACTCGACTCTCCCTATCCTTCACCTATCTATCTTAATCTTAGACTTAGGAATGGAATAAAACAAGGCATCAACTTACTTGACAGGAATACTCGGATCTGACAAGAATAAGAATATTTACCTTCAAAATTATCATCACTGGGCATGAATAGATGCGTGTATTTGAGTTTCATCGCTTCCTCAACTTCCCATGTAACTTTCTCAACAAATTGATTCCGCTATAGGACTTTAACGGAGGTTATCTCTTTGTTCCTCAATTTACAAACATGTTGGTCAAGAATCTGGACTAGAATTTCCTCATACAATAAGCTGTCCTTTAACCCCGTACTCTCTACTGGAATTGCTAAGGTTGGGTCCCCCAAACAAATCCTTAACATAGATACGTGGAACACCAGGTGAACTACATCTAGCTCGAAAAGCAAGTCTAACTCCTAGGCAACCTTGCGAATCTTTCTTATAATCTGGCAAGACCCAGTGTAATAGTGACTCAGCTTTCACTTCTTGCCAATTCTCATGACCCCCTTCATGAGTGATACCCTCAAGTACACCCAATCATCTACCTCGAACTTCAAATCTCTTCTTCTTACATTAGTATATGATTTCTGGTGACTCTGGGCTATCTTCAACCTTTCTCGGATGACTTTAACCTTCTTCATAGACTAGTGTATGAGGTTAGGCCCAATGAACTCAGCTTCACCCACCTTGAACCAGCCAATCGGGGACCTACATCTCCTCCTATACAATGCCTCATATGGGGCCATTTAAATGCTGGCATGATAGCTATTATTATATATGAACTCAATCGATGGTAAGTGATCATCCAAGTTTCCCTTGAAGTCAATGACACATGCCCTCAACATATCCTCCAAAGTCTGAATAGTGTGCTCTGCCTGCCCGTTGTTCTGCGGGTGAAAAGCGGTACTCAAATTTACCTTCGTACCCAATCCCTTTTAGAAAGATCTCCAAAATTGAGAGGTGAATGTAGCTCCTCTGTCTAAGATGATAAACAAGGGAACCCCATGCAACCTCACAATCTCCTAAATATAAAGTCGGCCATACTCCTCAGCGTATAAGTTGTCTTCACTGCCAAAAAGTGTGCTAATTTAGTCATGCTTTCTACAATTACCCATATTGAATTATGTTGCTTCCTGGATCTTGGTAAGACGGTAATGAAATCCATGTTGATCATCACCCATTTCCATTCCAAAATCTCAAAGTTCTGAGCTGACCTACACTATTTCTGATGTTCAACCTTAACCAATTGGCAATTGGGACACTTGGAAACAAATTTAACAATGTCTTTTCTTCAACCCATTCTACCAATAGACTTTCCTTAAGTCATGGTACATCTTGGTGTAGCCAGGATGAATGGAATACCTCATACTGTGAGCTTCGGCCATGATTTCGTCTCGAACACCATCAACATCATGTACACACAATCTTCCTTGGAATCTCAATACCCCATCTCCCCCTTTGGAGAAAACCATCACCTTCTACTTATGAACTGCTTCCTTCAATTAGAGTAAGACGGGGTCTTGGTCTTGCTTTTTCTTCACCTTAAACACTAAGGATGAAGCAAAACCATTCTGAGCATTGACCCCGCCTTCGTTGTTCTCCTCAAACGGTACTCCTAATCAAGCCAATCTATGCACCTCTCTGGCTAGCTCTCTTTTCCCTTCCTCCACGTGGACAGTGCTATCCATGGATATCCTGCTAGAAGCATCAGAACAATGTTAGCCTTACCTGGGTGGTAGAGGATGCTCATATCATAATCTTTGAGCAACTTCAGCCACCTTTTCTATCATAGGTTTAGTTTTTTCTGACTAAACACGTACTGCAAGCTCTTGTGGCCAGTGAACACGTCCACATGCACTCCATACAGATAGTGATGCAAGATTTTAAGTGTGAACACCACTGCTGCCAACACAAGGTCATGCATTAGATAATTCTTCTCATAGACCTTAAGCTATCTTGAAGCATAAGCTATCACCTTTCCTCTCTGCATAATTACACAACCCAAACCAACTCTAGATGCATCACAATATATCAAAAAGTCACCCATCCCGTCTGGCAAAGTCAGCACTGGTGTGGTAGTCAGCCTAGTCTTCAACTCCTGAATACTCTGTTCACATGCCTTAGACCACTGAAACTTAGACTTCTTCTGAGTCAGCTTTGTCAAAGGGGCTGAAAGAGAAGACAAGCCCTCTAAGAATCTGCGGTAGTACCTAGCCAAACCCAAAAAACATCTTATTTCTATTGGGGAGGTTGATCTTGGCCAGTTCTTAACCACCTCAATCTTCTGCGTATCCACCCGAATGCCATATCCCGAAACAACATGGCCTAAGAAAGCCACTGACTTGAGCCAAAACTCACACTTGGAGAATTTTGCATACAACTCATGATCTTTAAGTGTTTGCAAAACCACTCTAAGGTAATTAGCATGCTCTTCTTCATTCCTCAAATACACTAGGATTTCATCAATAAACACTATCACAAACATATCAAGATACGACCTGAATAACATGTTCAACAAATCCATGAAAGCTGCGAGAGCATTTGTCAACTCGAAGGACATGACCAACAACTCAAAATATCCATACCGTGTCCTAAAGGCTGTCTTAGGAATTTCACTTATCCTCACCTTCAACTGATGGTAACCCAATCTAAGATCTATCCTGGAGAAACAAGTAGCACCCTAAAGCTGGTCAAAGAGACCATTTATCCGGGGAAGAGGATACTTATTATTTATGGTCACCTTGTTCAACTGCCGATAGTCTATACACATCCTCAAAGACCCATCTTTCTTATGCATGAATAGGACAGGAGCACCCCAAGGTGAGATACTAGGCCTTATGAAACCTTTATCTAACAAGTCTTTTAGTTGCTCTTTCAATTCTTTCAACTCTGCGGGAGCCATTCTATAGGGCGAAATTGAGATAGGTCTATTCTCGTGGAGCCAATCCCAAAGTCAATCTCCCTATCAGGAGGGACACCAGGAAGGTCATTAGGAAAGACCTTAGGAAATTCATTCACTATTGGGACTGACTCAAAAGTAAGAGACTCAACCTCATCAGATTTCACTCGCATGAGGTGGTAGATACAACCCTTGGATATCAACTTTCTAGCTCTAAGATAGGATAAGAATTTTCCCTTAAGGGCAACAGAACTTCTTTTCCACTCTAAGACAGACACATCAGGAAATTGGAACTTGACAATTCGGGTTCTACAGTCAAAAGAAGCATAACAAGCATGAAGCCAATCCATTATTACATCGAAATCAACCATCTCCAATTCTATCAAATCAACTAAAGTGTCTTTATGATACATAGACACTACACAGTCCCTGTAAACTCTCTCAGCTAAGATAAACTCACCANTTACAAAAGATAAGGTGGCACCCGGATCAATCAAGGCATAACAATCATAAGTACAGACACAAGAATATCCGTGATAACATCTGCTGCAGCCTCTTGCTCCTATCAGTTGCCTATAGAATAAAGGCGGTTCATCCCGCCTCCTGTGCCAATAGTAGTAGCACCCCTCTGCTGATTACCTGCCGGGGGTGCTGTTGAAGACTAAGCTCTACTGCTCCCCTTACCTCACTTCCTCTTCGGACACTTATAGCTGAAATGACCAGCCTGCCCATAAGCATAACATACATCCTTGCCAACATGGCAAACACCCAGATGAAGCTTACTACACTTGCTGCAAGGTGGCTTTCCCTGTACACCCTGAGTCACACTGGCCAGAGATTGGGCGCCTGGGGTCCTGAAATTCTGATGACCTTAAGATTTCTGATCATATCTAGTTGGTTCCATGGGTGCACTGGCTGTAGATGGTATGAGATGCGATGATTTCTTCTGGAAGTAAGATTTCTTCCTTGGAATCTCAATACCTTGGTTCCATGGGTGCACTGGCTGTAGATGGTATGAGATGCGATGATTTCTTCTGGAAGTAAGATTTGTCTCCTCTATTCTGTCTCTATGGGTTAGATTCATATTCGCTGACTTCACCTTTCTACTGAAGTGCTCCTCTCTATCCTTTCTCTTATCTTCCTCCATCTGCTGGGCATACACCACAAGTTTAGAGATGTCTACGCTAGGAATCAACAAAGCAGCCTTACACTCTTTTTGCACATGTCTAGCCAGGCTAGACACAAATCTCCTTATTATCTTCCTTATATCTTTCACCATCTCCAGAGCATACCTTGATAGTTTGGTAAACTTAAGGTTGTAGTCCTTCACAGTCATCCCTCCTTGCTTCAGATTCACGAACTCATCCGCCTTCGCCTCCCTCAACTCTTAAGGAAACAAGTTATCAAGAAAGGTGGCTTCAAACTCATCCCACACTGCAAGCTCTGCATACTCCCTCTACTCCCCTCCCACTAAGTGTACCACATATTGGCCGCGTCCTTCAGCTGGTACAATGCAAGCTCAACTCCCTCAATCTCAGTCGTATACATGGCCCTTAGGACTTTTTACATCTCATTAATGAAATTTTATGGGTCCTTCTCCACCCTCGACCCCATATATACTGGCGGGTTCATCCATAAAAAGTCCCTGAGCCAAGTTGCAGCTGAGGAATCCTGTGAGCTAGAATTAGGAGCTTGAGAACTGTGGCTATTTCCCTGGGAGGCCACCAACTGAGTTAGCATGGTTATGTCTCCCCTAAATTCTGCCTTAGTAGAGGGAGCTGGTTGGGGCTAAGCAGAGGGCGCCTGAGGGACCTCAGTAGTCCTAAGGGGCATCCCTATCTCCTTGTCTCAGTCTACACCAGAGCCTCCGGTTGGGTATTCTCAGCAACGGGAGCTAGGGTATCTCTTTGAGTGGTAGTTCTCTTAGGCGGTATTTTTCTGTAAGCGTAAAGCCCACGAGTTAAAGGCAAAATTTCACAAGTTAACTTCATAGCACGAACTCAAATCATAGAAGGAGGGTAACACTTCCTAATGTCTTATAGCCTCCTGCTTATGAATTGTGGTGCACAACACACCTATAAACAAGACTCTATTAGACATGACTTCATGGACTCCTTAGGACATTCAAACTCTGGACTCTGATACTAAGTTTGTCACGCCCCAATAAGGTACCCTAGACATGATTGGCACTCGAAGACTATTGCTAGTCCCCAAGAGGACCACTTAGTCTCATTGCCATTGTTCAATTCAGTCATCAGCAGAAGGAAATAGCATAATAAAAATAAATACTATCCTATTTGTAGGCTTATACTATTGATATCAGTCTATCATTCGGAAATGGAATAGATAACAAATTATCTCAATATAAAGAAAGAAAGTATGAGGAAAAAGAACCCTCGACATTAACATCAACATCCATGTCTATGAAACCTCTATACTATAGTCTAAGATGGTACCATGATAGGCAATGGCAACCAAATATTAAGTAAAATACTGTCCAACCATAAAAATAAATATCCTCCAAATGTTGGGGAGGACTTACTACTGTCAGGAATGAAGAGCTTTGAACCTCAATGGTCGGGTTGCTGAAGTCCTCGGTCTATTGTATCTGCATCAAAAATGATGCAGCACTAGAGAAGTGTTAGTATGTTGAATGTACTATATATAAAATGGGTTAAAGAAAAAGGAAACAGTTTAATCATCACTAGTCCATCACTCAGCCTCACCTCAGATATAAGAGGCAAGACTCTATCACCTCATTAGCTATCAAGCATCAGACATTCACTTCACATCGGAGTTCTATCATCATGAAATCTATCTGGGAGTTTCTATAACCTACAACCACTGCCTATGAGTCAGTAGTGATATAACGAAAAGATGTCATTGCCACATCTATCCAGTACTTTATCGGGGTAAAGGACGAGTCAGTCAATGGATCCAAAAGTCTGTCAAGTCCTCTTTTGGGACAAAGGAAGCATCCGCTTTCACAGTCCAATCCTCTCCTATGCTAGCCATATTGTTAATGGGTTTGAATGAGAGACACTCTTACCCATTTTAGTGCTAATACTCCTTGCAGAACTCGATATGCTCGTAAGTCTATCAATCTATTAAGAACTCTCATCACCCAAGCTCTATGGGCAAGACTACTTATCCAATATGAGGGAATTGTACCTATTCAACTCTATAAATTATAATTTTAGCTATCATAGTCATCAACACACCCACCTCAGGACTTAAACTCATTTAGACATCATTCTCAAGCATTCAAGGCTCTAGACATCCACCTAGGTTCATTATTCAAGTCTATATAGAGAGAAATTCTAAAGGTCAAGTCACAATCACATAATAAAATAAATATATAGTAAACTATAAACATGATGATCATCAGTTCATGATGTAAAATTATACTTTAAAGCTTTAAAGAAAGAATCCAAGATGGTATACAAGAATCTACAACGATTGTTCAAGAATTTAAAGGGTTATTCAAGAACTTAAAATAAATACTCAGGAACTTTCAAGAACTCATAAATCAAGATTTCTAATGATAAATTTGTCCTCCTAACTCTACATTGGCACATGGAAGATCAATTTCATGCTTTTGGGTTGCCTTTACATATCTCGGAACAAAAATAATTTGAAGAACTTAGATGATTTTTGAAACCCTTGCTTGACTCTCCTCTTCTTCTCTCTAACTTAGCATAAGAAAACTTTGAAAATTATGGGTCTAAAACCTTTCATATGAAAAACGTCTTAAAACGGATCTGGTGATATAAAAATATGTCGGGAAAGGTGAAATTTCCCTTCCTGAATTAAAAGAAAAATTTTGGGTTCCTCCTACACTAGTGCACAACACGCACTCGTGTAATAATAAACTTTTTTTAATTTTTCACAGTTTTCATCAAATTTTTGAAATAAACCTGATATGGTTCCTCGTCCACTCTGCATCGCAGAAGGAGCGCAGAAATCCCACTGTTTTAAGCATTCTTTGAAAAAAATAATTTGAATTTTTTTGCGATAAAGCTGAGTCGAGACCATTTCCTGAATCAATGTTTTGCACAGATTGCAAATTCGGTCTCAGATTTTCTATCGGAGCTTGGGAAGACACGTTGTACGCATGATAAAGTTTAGGGGTATTTTAGTAATTTTATATGGTGTTACATTTGTGCAGGTATGACATACTATTTTGATGATGACAAATACTAGCCAGCAATAGTTTGAAGGAACCAGGTACAGCGTATGTGCACCAGTGGAGCTAAGCTTAATCCGAGTTGAAGTTGAAGCATTATTTATGGAAACAAAATAAATATGGGATACGAAGAAGGAAGCAGCTTTGGAAAAGGACTCCTTTTTATGGAAAAGAATGACGTGCCTATCTCAAGAAAGGAGTCCTAGTTGGAAAGTCTTTAGGGTGCAATATAAATACATTCATCAACCCTAGAAGACTTAGCTTTTGCAATCTGATCTCAGTCATCAATTTCAAGCAAAAGTAAGGGCACTTGGCGAGAGCATTCAAGCAAGATCTAGAATTAGGTTTTCTTGGTTGTTCAAGTCTATTTGACAATCTTCTTAGAATCTTTGTTTAGTGACAAATATTATAAGAAGTTGTTTTTACTTTTCATGAGTTGTGATTGAGAGTGGGTTTGACTCTCAAGAGTTGAGTTTGTTGGATGTGGTGTAAGTTGAACATTGCTCGTTTGAAGTTAGTGAAGTTGTTGAAATCCTATGAGTGTAGGTAGTGGTTGTTTCTCCCTTGAGCAAGAAGTTTTTCCACTATAAGTTGTTTACTTGTCATTACTGCTTTAACAAACTTACATATACTCTTTAGTGGAACAGGTTTACCAGAAGGTTAGGGGCACCAACTCTTTCAAGAATGTTAGCATAAAAGGATTTTCCTAAGGACTGAATACCTTTGATTTGGTGCACAAAGATTCCGTCTTTGTGGAGTTTGGAGATGGTTTGGACCAGAATATTCTATTTTTTGCATTCTTACCCCACATTTTTGCAAGAGGTTGTTTCCACTGCCCGAACCTATGGTCTCCTTATCACATTGCAACTTTACCAACCATGCAAAAGCTTTCATTACGTTACTAAAACAAGTATATTTAGATTATATACATATAACAAAAATTAAGAAATTCATGATATCCTTGGCATATGCAACTTTACCAACCATGCGAAAGCTTTCATTACATTACTAAAATAAGTATTTTTAGATTATATACACATAAGAAAAATTGTTATTATTCCTTTATAATGTTGCAGTACCTTCTTGATAACAAAAATCTGTATTTAGAAAGCAAAACGGCTATACATATGAAGTTAGGGAAGCTAAAAGATATTCAAGTTGATATTGGGAGTATTTATCATGGCAACTAACGATCAAAGCCAGTGGAACTTTCTATACGCATAGATATTCACTACTACTCTGATGTTACATATTATACATTATTTAAGTGTTGAATACTCCTTTCTTTATTTTTCTTATAATCATAGTGTATGAATTAGCTTGAACAAGCTAAGTATCGAGCTTTATATATCATTGAAAAAGATATTTAACGGAATATTAATCAAAATTACTTCGTATATCTTTTAAAGTGTCTTAATTAGCTAATACTCTATTAATTTGAATGATAAGAATATTTTGCGATAAATTATTTGATGAAATGACAATTATCAATTTTTAGGATACATATTTTTGCCAGATATCGTATATTTCAACATAAACTAGAAAAGACATATTAAAAATAACCCAAAAGATAAGTTTTAGCAACATTGATTCAAGTCATACAAACCTCCCAAAAATGAATAATTCTTTCAAAGATTTTTAGTCACCACAATACAAAGATGTAACCACTAAAACAAAAAATCCTCTAAATTTTATCCATGCCTATTATTTTCCATTTACCCAATTCCTATTTTAAAAACATTAGAGAATCAGAATTTCAAAATATTTTACAATAAAATAGAGCCAAATAAAACACATCTTTCAAAAAAATTACTAGTCTAATTAAATACTCTACATTTACAACCTTTCCTTTTATGTCTTTCATAAAAGAGAAAAGAAAGAAAAATGGTTAATCCCAATGTTAATCATCATCCCAAAAAAAAATGTTGGCCTTTGCCATTAAAATAAAACAAGGCAAAATCTCACAACCATTAGCCATGGAGAAAAACAGATAAATACCATTAATATAAAATGAGTAGAATTTTACCATATCAACCCAATGAATGTTGCTTAGTTCCTTTTGCATCTGAGAGTGAATGGTAATTTGAGCTCCACAACTGTTGACGGACAAACAAAGAAAAAAGGTCTAAAATAGTCCTATGCAGCGAACAAATTGTCTATTTTACCACTCTATCCAGATTAATTGGTATTAGTATTAGATTTTGAAAAAAAGTAATTAATGCTAATTAAAAAATTAAGGCAAGGAAAAATGTAATTATTTTTTCTTGATATCTTAAAAGTGTAAAATAAATATCAAAATTTGTTATTAAATTAATAAATAAAATTAAATACAATGAAAACTAATAAACTGAAGGCAATAAAACAGTGAGTCCAAAAAAAAATAAATGATGACTCATATTTGGATTTGACTCCCCTCCATTATACTTTCCCTCAATTTCATCAAGTGCACTTCCAAATGATAGATATGTGTCCTATTCAATTTTTAAAGGTTAAGATTATCTTGTGTCAACAAATATTATAATCATAGTTAATTCAACAAATCTTAGAAAACTACTCTCCAAATTTGGTAAGAACTAGATTTTATACATAAATTTTAATATCGATCAAATATTATTATGTTTATCTTATGTTTTTATTAATTATTAAACTACATGATATTTAAGATGAAAATCGACTAAATAATTTTAATGCCAGGAATGAGGCAGATCACGTTCAACACTTGAGGACTATACTTCAAAGGTTGAAAGAAGAGAAGTTATATGCTAAATTCTTCAAGTGTAAATTTTGGCTTGAGTTCGTATCTTTCTTGGGGCATGTGGTGACAAAGGATGGTATCGTAGTAGATTCAGCAAAGGTGGCAGTCTTGCAGGATTAGGTGAGACCAACTTCTGTGATGGAGATTAAGAGTTTTATTGATTTGGCAAGGTATTACCATAGATTTGTTTAGGGATGCTCTATTATTGTAGCTTCATAGACCCAACTCACCTAGAAGAAGGTACCATTTTTGTGGACCGAGAAGTGTGAGCGAGCTTCTAGAAGCTCAAAGAGTTGTTGACTTCAACACCTATTCTAGCACTGCCTGTGGAGGGTTATCAATAGAAACTCATCATCCATACATGATGAATTGATGTGGTATATTCATATCATAATATATGAACAGTAAGAACTAGTATTCTTAATGAGACTATAACTCATAGAGAAGAAAATCAATTTATGGATGGAATCAAATATGTAGTATTTACAGACAAAAGTATTCGGTTATTGGGGAAAAATCAATATACTTCTAATATCGAATCAGGATCAACTAGGACAGAAATAAAGCATTGGGTCAAACTATTTTTTGGTTTCAAGGTAATAACTATGAATTTGGGTGGTGTATTGATGCAGAAGGGGAGAGTTATAGAATCTGTTTCATGCCAATTGGAGGTGCACGAGAAGAACTACCCCACCTATGATCTAGAGTTATTAGTCATGATATTTATGTTGAAGTTGTGGAGATACTATCTATAAGGGGTGCATTATAAGATATTTACCAATCATCACAAGCTCAAATATATCTTCTCTTAGCCATATTTGAACATGAGGCAATGTAGGTGGTTGAAGATATTGAACGATTATGACATCTCCATTCTATATCATTTGGACAAGCCCAATATGGTAACTGATGCTACGAGCTGGAGGGCTTCTAGTATGGATAGCTTGGCATTTTTGAGGATGAAGGATAAGTGTCACGACCCAACCTATGGGCCGTGACTAGTACCCGATAGGGGCACCCAGACAGTATTACCAAACCAAATTCAGATTATAGACATCTTATAT
>DF369342.1:0-10286 GCA_000787875.1 Solanum virginianum
CCTTTGGTATACTATGCTAATATTTTGTTACTTCAGACTTTATTCATTTTGGGTATAACGGGTGCCCTGTCCCGTCGATTTATTCTATGTGTCTGTATTAGAGGTCTATGGATACGTGATGAGTGTGGGTCCTATCTGTTAGTTTCAATATCTTGTATATATGTTCGATATGTAATACTTAGCCACCTGTTTGAGCATTCTGAATCTATACTATGTTTATTAGGCGGCAGGACCGCAGCGATAACCTTGTTGGCCCGCATATTTATATATTCATATTTGTGTTCTGTCTGTTGGTTCGCTGGGCTCTTTTGTTTCAGGTGTCTAGTCAATAAAACAGGGGAAACTCTGCCAAAATTTTTGTAAAATGTATAAAGTCTATATTTGAGTCTGTTTTGGAATGTTGTCTGGGTGCCCCTATCGGGTACCAGTCACGGCCCATAAGCTGGGTCGTGACACCAGGCACTAGCCAAGTACAACATGAGATGGGGCCTTATCCTTTCACAAGGAAACAGTATAATTAGATCTTAGCACTTCTAAAAGGTGAAGGAAATGTAGGGGGCAAGCCTGATATAACAACATATGCAAGTCTATCAGGTAATGAGTTTCATGGAGCATTTTTTTTAGCTAAAAAGATCCAAGAGTGGATAATTGACACCGGTACTACTAATCATATGGTAGCTGATGTAGAACTTCTAGATAAAGTAACAATTAGTAAGCCTGATAGTACAAGGAAAGTACATTTAACTATAGGAGGTGAAGCTGTAGTTACAAATGTTGGATCTAGTACAATTTCTACAAGAAGCACTCTGTCTAATGTGCTCTATCTACCTGAATTTAAATATAACCTTATGTCTGACTCAAAAGTCATAAGAGGATTGGGATGCTCAGTAAATTTCTTTCCTGGTTTCTATGTCTTTCAGGATCTTTCAAATGGAAGGTTGAGGGAGATTGGTAAAGAGGTGAATGGGTTGTATATGTTCTCTGGAGTGACAAGAGATGGACATACAACTGATGGTTGTTTACTTGCTGTAAAAGATGAAGACAAGTCCAAGAGTCTCAATAAAGTGGAGATATGGCATACGAGGTTTGGACATCTATCAGTTGGAGTGTTAGACAAAATGTTGAATTCTAAGTCTGAGACTATAGCTAGTGTAGTAGATAAGTGTAATGTATGTCTGTGTGCAAAACAAGCTAGAATTTCATTTCCTACAAGTTGAATCAAAGCCTTTGATTGCTTTGAATTAGAACATATGGATGTTTGGGGTCCATATAAGCATGCACTTTTGATGGTTATAAGTACTTCATTACTATAGTAGATGATTTTGTCAAGGATGACTTGGGTTTACTTACTAAAGTTGAAGTCTAAGGTATGTGTGGTTATCAAACAGTTCCTCAATTATGTGCATACTCAGTTTGGTAAAATACTTAAAGTAATAAGGTCTGATAGTGGTACTGAATTTGTCAATTCAGTGTGCAGTACCATGTTCAGCAATCTTAGAATAGTACATTAGACAAGTTGTTCCTACATACCCCAGCAAAATGGTGTTGCTGAGAGGAAACATAGACATATACTAGAGGTTACCAGAGCTCTAAGGTTTCAAGCTGAGTTACCTATTCAATTCTGGGGTTTGTGTGTGTTGGCTGTTGTATATCTAATAAACAGGTTTCCTAGTTTAGTGTTACAACATAAGGCACCTTAGTAGAAGCTTTATAACAAACAACCATCTGCTACACATGTAAGAATAATTGGGTGTTTGTGTTATGCAAAGATAGTTCAGGAACTTGACAAACTAAAGTCTAGGTCCAGAATGTCAATTCATATAGGGTCCTCAATTACTCAAAAAGGATATGTATTGTATGACTTAGAGAAAAGGAAGTTGTTCATCAGTAGTGATGTTATGTTTAAAGGAAATGTGTTTCCTTCCAAGGTCAGTAAGAGTGGTGACAAAAGTGTGTTATTTCCTGCTAATACTTATGGTCTGTTTGATACTAATTATGGAAGACAAACCATGATTGATCATGTAATATAACATACTGAACTACCTGAGGGTGATACAAGAACTTCCATAGAACAAGTCATAGAATATGTTTCTAATGAGATAACTGAAGATCCACCTGAGACTTCTATAACTCAGACAAGTATCTAATGAAGTGGTACCTATGGTTACTAAAGTTGGAAGGTCCAGCAGAGGTAGAAATCCTCTATTATGGTTGAAAGACTTTATTAGGTCTGTACTTGCTCTTGCAGCAATCAAACACTGGCATATACATCAAATAAATGTATTTAATGCCTTCTTACAAGGTGATTTGTTTGATGAAATCTATGTGCAACTTCCTCAAGATTTTTTTTTGAGTCAGGGGGAGAATATGTTGTGTAGACAAAAAAATCGTTATATGATCTCAACGGGCTCCAAGACATGGAATGCCAAACTAACTAAAGCACTGCTAAGCTTCAGATTTCAACAAAGCCAACATAATCATTCACTATTTGTCAAGAAAGAAACAAAAAAGAGTAGCTGTGGTGCTTGTATATGTCGATGATATGCTTATAGCAGGTGATAGTCTCAAACTGATTCAATACACAAAGGTAACATTTCAAGAAACATTTAAAATGAAAGACTTGGAAGAGTTAAAATACTCCCTAGGAATTGAGTTTGCAAGATCTGAAAAAGGGATCTAGAGGTAGAAATCCTCTATTATGGTTGAAAGACTTTGTGTCATTAAGTATCAAGGATGGAATCACATATCCTATGGCCAATTACATAAAGTATGATCATCGAGCACCTAAATATCAAGCCATCTAAGCAGGATGTCTAAAGTAACAGAACCTAACACCTATAATGAAGTTATTCAGGATCCTAGATGGGTGGAAGCTGTGAAGTTGGAAATAGAAGCACTTCAAAATAACCATACATGGGATAAGGTACCACTACCTACAGGAAAGAAACCTATTGGTTGTAGATGGTCGAAACTCATAGGCCCCTACACAGTCTCACATGAAAGCTGCACTCAGAATAGTAAGGTACCTAAAAAGACAACCAGAACAAGGAGTTCTCTTGTCCAGCAAAAGCAAGCTTGTAATTCCAGCCTATATTGATACAGACTGGGCTGCCTATCCTATACTGAAGGAGTTGTATGTTGAAACAACTCTTCCTATATGTGTCTTCAGTGATAGCAAAGCTGCTATCCAGATAGCAGCTAACCTAGTGTATCATGAAAGAACCAAGCATATAAAAATAGACTGTCATTTCATCCGGAAGAAGATCAATCAAAGACTTGTTTCAACCAAATATATTGCAACTAAGGATCAACCTGCTGACATATTTGCAAAGGCCCTACCGAGGAGTCAACATGAGCTCTTAAGCTGCAAGCTAGGCATCCTAAACATCTTTGAAGTGCCTAGCTTGAGGGAGAATGTCGGGGAATAAATAACGTAGCCATTAAGTTAACTAATCAAGTTAGTTAGCCAGTTATTTAATATATCAATTAGTCCCATGCCATGTATAAAAGCTGGAAATAACAACTACCTATTCGGTATTCAGATGGAAGCATATGAGGTATTATATGATAGAAAGTATAGATCACTGATCGGCTAGTTCAAAGTTGGGGAAACTGAGTTAATTGGCCTGGAGGTGATCGAGCATGTAGTAGATAAGGTGAAACTCATTCGAAAATGGTTGTTAGCAGCTCAGAATCAATAGAAATCATATGCAGATAATCGAGAGAAGAAGACCTAGAAAGCAGAAGAGCAGATGAAGAAAAAGTATCCTCACTTATTTTCAATACGTAGAGGTAATTCAATCCTTCGCTAGACCTTGTTGCTTGATAAGTAAATTTTTTAGCATTGTATGCATTGTTGGAAATGTGTTTCCTTCCAAGGTCCTGCAGGTAATTCAATCCTTCGCTAGACCTTGTTGCTTGATAAGTAAATTTTTTAGCATTGTATGCATTGTTGTGATAGTTGAAGGAAAACTCCTCCTAAATTGTTTCTAAGACTTGTAAGGTCGATTAACATTTGAGGATAAATGTTCTAAGGGGGGGAAGGATGTTAGAACCCGTATGTCCTTAATTGGATCAATTTTAAAAATTTTGGGGCCAAAAGTGGAATTTTTCTAAGTTGGGGGCTTAAAGAACTTGAGTGGTGAAAGTGTTGCTTTCTAATTGGACCAAGTGGGTGCGGGTGGACCATGTGTAGGACCAAGGCTTATATTTATATATTTACATGTGGGAGTAAGATCATTATCTCTTTCCTTATCAATTACATTTAGCCAAAACAAGAAAAAAAATAGAACACCAAGAACAAAGCTCTCGGGTTTGGGCAGGGGAAAATTGAAATTCCTTTTCTTTCATTCTACAAATAAATTGTTGGTGTTAATCTACTATATTGAGACCCCTGAGTGTTGTGGATGTATGGTTTGAGCAAGAAAACACTTCTTTCTTCAACTTTGGCAACTTTAGCTCAATTAAGGAGTTGAAGTGGTAAGGTGAGATTTAATATTGTTTTATGTGTTATTAAGGTTGTATGTATGTTGTAGTATGTTATATTGAAGGTAACTCATGAAATATAGCATGTTGAAAGTGAGTTGGTTAAGATAAGGTTAAGGGGCGAACTTGGTCTATGTATATATATAGTGTTATATTGTATTGGAACTATGAATTTATGTTTAATTAGCATGACATGGCAATTGAAGGGTGAAAAAAGTATTGGAAATTATCTATATGTATAGATAGTTTGATGGCCGAAGTTCTTAGAATATTGTACATGATGATATATGGCACTTTTATTGTTATTATGTTGCTTAAGTTAGTTGTTGATATTGTGGGACTATTATTGTTGTTGATTGAGTCGAGTTGATTCTCGGGGCAGCCTATCTTTAAGGGGAAGTGCTACCAAAATTTTTATGGAATTAGGGGCAAATTTGGAATTTTACGCCCAAAAAGCCTTTAGTTAATAGTTTGGTATTGTTGTGACTTGTTTGTAGACATTGGACACCCCGAAGCATAAATTGGAGTTGGTTTGCATTTGGATTAGTTGGAGAAGTGCTGAGGTATGTAAAGCACCTTATCTTTTTGGCATGCCCAAGTTAAAAAGAGGCCATGATTCGAGCCTCGACAAAAACTCAATTTTTACAATCCAGGCATGAATATAGTCCGTATTTGTTTCTTGATATTTTTTTGTTAATATGTCTCAATTTTGATTCTTGCGTCCTTGGAATTCACAAGATGGAAAGAGTATATGAAATTTAGGCAACTTTAAAAGAATCTGTTCCTATGATAATTCATCATATTCTTGAATCTTATGTCTCTGAAGTTTGTAAATTGCAAGAATAGGTAAAATTTGATAAGTTTTGAAAGAATATGTAATAGTTTTTGTTCCGACTTCAGTCATGACTGTTTTACTGATCTTTTGGATTTTTGATAATGATTTTATGCATTTGGTTACTCACGACTCTGTTCGTGCCCCTTAGGGTATCGTTCACCGGTTCCCGGGCCGATATATATATATGTATTCTGGTGTCATATTTTGTTTGGCGGGTCGGCTTGTCCAAGGGCCGGGCTCCACTTAGATTGGGTTATAAGGTGCTGGGCTTTTGATATGCTTGGCATTATGCCCTTTTGTGATTTGTGATGGAGATTTCTTGGAGATCTGAACCTTCTAGTGTTATGTTGTGGTATGGCGCAAGTTTTGGAGGTCGCCATCGTTTCTGTGCATTAGGCATAATTTGGTATTTTGAAAACAAGCATTTTTATGTTTTGGTTATGCATTTGACTTCCATACTTTTGTTTTGGATTATTACTCTAATTTATATTCTGTACATTCTGGTTTACATGCTCGGTACGTATTTTTGTACTGACCCCCTTGCTTTGGGGGGTTGCGCTTCATGTCCGCAGGTACAGACGTATAGGTTAGTGACCCACCAGCTTAGGACCCCTACTTGCTGTCTGAAGAGCTCCCCCTGCTTAGGAGCCTACGTTTTGTACATACACTTGTTTATTATTTTGCATATACATATATTCGAGGGTACGGCGGGACCTTGTTCCGTCCTATGATTTTGTTTGTATGTTTAGAGGTCTGTGAACGCTTGTGTATGTGGGTTGTGCCCAGTTTGTTTGATTAGACATGTATGATGTGTATGTTGAGCGGGTTTACCCGCCGTGGTGGCCTTGTTGGCCCATATGTATATATATATAATATTCTGTTGGGATTTTCTTATTGCAGCATTATTTGGGATAGTATATAAAAATAAAGAAAACTCTGCCAAAATTTTTGTAAAAATAAGTCATCTATTTGTAATTCGACTTTGTGATCTCGTCTGGGTGCCCAATTCGGGTACTAGTTACGGCCCACGGGGTTGGGTCGTGACAATTGCATCCATATATTGTCTTCTCATATCTCACGAGCCCCCAATAAAAGATGATGGAAATAGGATTCTTTGACCAACTCAGTCTCCCCTATATTCTCCTGCCATGACACTATCAACGATACCTTGATAAACCTCTCTTCTAAAATTAAATTGTTCTTTTCTGAAATATTCCAGCCTTGTTGTTTTCAATTTTATGTACATATTAACCACAAACTGTTACAGTAATCTTCCATATAGCAGCAATATTTACGTCTCTACTTCTTGTATTTTCAGCTTATAACAGTAGTACTCTCTACAAGAAACAACTTCTTTTGACTCGTGACGGACATTTGTAAGTATTAGATATCATCTTATATATTTTAAATATGTCGTATTGTCTATAAATTTGATAAAGTATGTCCAATTTTCTGTTATTCATTTTTTACTATGGTGTATATATGATTTATGTATTAGTATTGACTTTTCTCTATATTGGTGTTTGATATAAAAGATTAATCATTGTTGGTTATGAATAAGATGTTTCAAAAGTGCTAAAGTGTTAAGACAATTGGTATTCATATTTGGATACAATGTAATAAAATGCTAAATCATTAATCTAACTTAAAAAAATTAATATAAGAACTAACCAATGACATATTTTTGTAATTAGCAATCAAGGTTATAGTACAATGGAAACATTAACCCAACCGAAATATCATGTTGACATTTTATTAGTTAAAGCTTAACGTGTTTAATAAGTGTTAAATTGTATATAGTAACAAACAATTCAATGTCATTCAATAGGATATAAAAGGGTGACAGGTTTAGGTGTTGATAACTATTGTAGTACATGTTACCTCGGTCCTCGTTGGCAAATATTGCATTCGCTGATGTAAATGTTGGGATACTATTAGTGCTACTTGTGACCTGGTTGCTTCTTGTGTGATGGTATCTTTTATTTTATTTTGCTATTTCTTGATGCCATCCACCTTTCCCTCTTGGAAAGATCAAAGGATATTGGAGGGGGTCATTACAACCATAGTAATGTTTGACTCGATGCTTAATCTCGAATGTTCATGAACAATAATCTCTCGCTCAAAAGAGGTATTAGGATTATTTTTAGCTATCCAAATTGTTGCCACTTGATCTACCGATGGGGTGTTGTACACTCGTTGATCCAATGACGCATTTGCAACAATTCGAAGTTAGAAATTATGGGAATTGAAATGATCTTTCAGTTAGCGAAAGATTTGTGCATATGGATTTCCCTCCATTATTTATTTGATGTTCCTTGCAATTTTGTTCGACAAAAGTCCTTCTTTCACTTTTGATATCCTGTTGGCTAACTCAATATCTGTATCAAAGAAATATAGTTGGAAATAGCATGGATTGTTATTACATGGTACCAATGAAGGTAGATCATGATATATTTGTCCTTGTGCCCTGAATATGTATACTCCTTTTATTGCATATGTTATTTCCTTATCAAGATTTATACCGAAAGATGTAAAAGCAAAGATGCTATTATATGCTCGAATATTTTTTCTGAACTCTATGGCATCATCTATATCAGCTACAAACATTTGATGTAGTTCTTTTGGAGGCTCAACATTTGCCAATTTGATATATCCATTTGCACAGCAAAATGTTGGAGGTTCATGCTCAAATCTTTTGGCATCACAATAAATGCAGTTGGAGATTATTTTTAACTTATGCAGATATGATACTGCTAAGTTGTAAGCAATAGTTTATATATATATGTGTGTGTATATATATATATATATATATATATATATATATATATATATATATATATATATATATATATATATATATATATATACACACATATATAGACACACACACTTACGGTGGGAGGCATGTTAAATCTCTAAAATCCAATAAGTAATGAATGTAAAAGTTATGTAGCATGTAAATAGTTTCTTCGTTAGTTTACCTTTATCTTCTGACTCTTCAAATAAAGCTCTAAAAAGCCAGTTTATTTTAGGTTGCTTCTTCAAACGTGATTGTTCACCTTGTAAATCTGTAATTGTTTGGGTTGCTGCTATATATTTATTGACCTTTCGCAATGCGTTACGCAATTTAATTTCCTCTATAATAGAAACAAAAATTATATATTTAGATAAACTATGTAATACTTAGATATTCATGTCAATATGTTGACCCTGCAATAATCAGGTATGTGAATTTAATTTATATCAATATGTCAGTTCTTACCTGTATAGATTACATCATGTCTTGGATGGATGTCATGGTGATCATCTTTACCGATAGAAACAATTCCTTTTCTTGTATCACCTACAATATTATTTTTGTACAACTGTTAAATATCGTTATGATGAATAATAAGTTGTCAATATATGTCATATACTTTTATACTGATTGTTTATTATTTGTTGAACTTTGGAGTCAAATTAAGATAGTTGACTTGGCTTCTGTAGCCCCAATGTGTATAGCCAGTTTTCCATGATCTAGAACATACTAAAATGATGAACATCAATTTTGACTTTCTTTAATGTTTTTTTTCATATACAGGTAATGAATACATACGGTAATATAGTGTTAATGTTTATGTAGGATGCATTGCTACATTCTTCAATTGTATGAAGTTAATATATCCACAAAAGAGTATTGTTAGTCTGTGTGTAAAAACAATGGGAACATGGTGATTTTGTATGAAATTACTAAATCAAATTCATTAACACATGAGTAAGAAAGTTTATAATAAAAGTACTATTAGTTAAAGTTGCTAAATAAGAAAAGTAAACAACTTATTAATATTATATTAGGAAGATAGTACACGTAGTTGACTGTAGCGAATAGTTCAATCAACTTTCTATTAATCTTTTTTCACTTTGATCTTTTTGGACATCATCATTGGTTGCTCTGCACTCTTGGGTTTGACCTTCCTAGTCCTTCTGCTTCGTACCTTAATTATCAGGATCTCATCATCACTATCATGTGTCTTTGCAGCTTTCTGACTCGTTTTATCAAGAATCAAAGGTTCCTTTGTAATTCCATCTTCGAGTTTCTTTGCCCTCTTTGTTGTCGGTCGGTGTTATTGTTAGAGTTTGAATGTCAATTTGAATGATGTTGCTAATTTTTTTTGGAACTATCACTTTCACGTCTTCAAAGTCATGTTGCTTCCCGCTTTTTGCTTTTACATTCTTTTTCCTCTAGGTTCTTTGCTTTTTAATGTGAATTGCAACCTCACTTTTATCAGCTACATCTTTTTTTCAACCTCATGTATTTCCACAACTATCAAACTCATATTTGAATTTGCCTTTGGAAAATTACGACCAATCTTCACAAGGATACTGAATGATTTGTCCTTACTCAATACCATCTTGTGGTAGTACACAAATTCTTCTTTCTATGGGATAAAATAACCAATACACATTAGTATAAATGTTCACTAAGAATGGGATTAAGTTCTTTAGATTGGTTATTCTTTAATGTACTAATGGATTTACTTTTTTACATGTCAATTGAACATACTCTTTTACATCACAACCCAAAAAGTATTATGCCGCATCAAACAATGTAATACTTAGATATTGTTCCTCAGTAGTGACGTCAATATTTAGCCTATACCTGAAATGTTAGAACCCATATTGTGGTGCTTTGGAACGATTATGGAATTGGGACCAATGTTGTAATTCTCGGGAAATTCAGGACTTAATTGTATTTTTGAAAAGTTTGAGAACTCAAGTAAAATTTTTAAAACTTGGGGGTTAGGAATCGTGTGTCCTTCATTGGGTTTTTGTGTGTACTTAATTGGTTCACGTAGGAAAAGTTTGGGGACCAAAGTGTAGTTTTTAGGACTTGGAGTCTTTAAGATTAAAAGAGTTGTCCCCACCCCCTTGGTGTTTTAATTCTATTGGACCAAGTGGTTGGGGGTGGGGTCTTGTGGGATTTATA
>DF369341.1:0-10334 GCA_000787875.1 Solanum virginianum
TCACCATGGAAGTATGGAAGTCAAACGCAGGTACAACATCAAAATATTTCTTTTGTTTATCAAAATATCAAACTATTGCATCACATACAGGAATGATGGCAACTCGAAACTCTCGCCATGCCACAACATCTTGCTCGAAAGTTCAAATCTCTGTCATACATCAACTATAGGATAGCTACACTCACAAAGCCTAATACAACATAACATAGTGCAAAAATTATGCTGCTCGAATTACCGAAATGCGCCTATTATTGGACCGCCTGAATTACCGAGTCACGCACACTATTGGACCGCCCGAATTATCGAGTCACACCCACTAAGGATATGTCCTAGATCGCCTGAATTGTCCAGGTCGTGCCCAGTTGCAACCAATTCCTGGATCGCTTGAATTATCAAGTCGCGCCCAAGTATAATGTCAACATAACAACCCTGGACTGCTTGAATAACCGAGTCGCGCCCAGGTGTAATATCAACATTGGAACATATATATATATATATATCACGTGGACATAACCATTATCACAAATCCCAAATATAAATAAAATATCCACCTGCAAAGACAAGGTCATTCGTGAGATCAAAATAATAGCTATGATACATTCCGTCACTTTACAAACCTCAAAGACACATCACGCGAACCATGGCATTTAAACCCAACAATACAGACAACTTTAGCGCTATTATTCAAACTCCCACTCTCCATTTTCATATAGATACCATGGGCAACAAGGCAAACAATCAAAACCAATATGTGGTTCATTTTTTTGTAGAATATTGGAGGAAGTTCAGTGTTTAAAACACTTGAAAAAAATACTAGAAATTCCTAATATACGTTCTTATGATATTTGTAGATTTTGGGAGTTAATAACAAGCTATGTTTAGCGAACCTTTCCAGAGTTTAACATACAAGTAGTATGATTAAGAAAAGAAAGGAGAGAGGGGACAAATTTTGAATATTACAAAGAGATGGTGTTGCTTGAAGAAATTAAGTGTCAACCTAAGAATTCTGATAATGTCGTTTATCTTGAAGTATTAATGCTAAATAAAGAGGGTTGCTATAGTAAAAAAATAATAGAATAATCATCCAAAGTCTTGAATCTGAGTTATCCAAGAGCTAGTTGCACCCTTGGGTGTACATATAACAGGGACCACGAAAGTAAGTTTTCTCTGTAGTACCGACTTGATAGCTTCCACTTATATCCCTCCAGTTTGTTTACTAGGCATTATTATACAAAGAAACTTATCTTGGAATTCACATACTTACCAGTGACTTCCAGAAACCATTTGAGGTTCAAATCCTTGGTATCAGACTTTGTTGATACTAAGACCTAGCCGTGCTTCAAGCACCAGTGTAGTTACCATCTGCTTACCCTTGTAGTCTTGTACCAATACAGCCTCTCATCAAATTAAGCATGCCTTATATTGGAAGTTTATCAGAACTCTTTGCAAGGATGATACAGTAAACCAGATCCTTCTTCATGAGATATCGCTTATTTGTTCCCAATCAGATAAATCAAAAATAGTTTCCTGATATCAATTTTAAAAGCTAAGCAATACACAATTTATTCTCTCCTACTTCCATTTCGCCTAATGATCCTTTTTGCTTGGTATCAACCCTCTCCATTTAATCTGAGAATACAAATTATGCATGTGTTTGGCAACTTAAGTTACTAGAAATATCTTTATAAATTATACAAACTGTAAAGTTAACTCCCAACAAATCTCAACTAGAAAGAATTTAAGATCAAGAGATAATAACATTTGGTGCAACCTGAAAGCCAACAATAGAGAACCGAAAGTACTAACAGGTCATGACAAACACATCTGTGTTTTAGCTGCCGAGCTTCACTAAACCCAAGAAATAGACCAATTGTTTTTCATAAGAATGCCGAGGAACGAATATAAATCATGCCATAAAATAAATGCTTTACATACCACAATTTCTTCGTCAAACTAATTCCAATGCCAAGCTAATCTAACTTACTCTTCCGGACGTCCAACGTCTTCTATGCAGCAAACCACTGCATCTTCACATTGTAGAAGACCTTCGTGTCAAAGTTTACCATTGAAGCTTTCCTTAGAAATATTGATAGAAATGTTGATGTTGTTTTGCTTGAGAATAGATTTCCCGATCCAAAGAGCGTTGATCAAGAGTACTTTTCCCAGAGAGCTTTAAGCAAGTATAGTATTTTTTTCTTAAAAATTTTCTAAGTCTAGACTTGTGTAGAAGAAATGGAAAGATCACATGTAGCTATTTACATCCTCTTGACCCCAGCCCCACCACACATGGTCCAATAGGAACATAAAACCTTTGAGTGGGGCATCACACAACACTCTTTAAGACCCCAAGACTTGGAAATTATACTTTGGTCCCCAAACTTTCCATACGTGAACTAATTAAGGACATACGAATCCTAGCATCCTAAGTTTTGAAAATTTTACTTAAGTCTTAAACTTTCCAAAAATGTCACATTAGTCCCAAATTTCCAATAGTACCACTTTGGTCCCAATTCTCGTAATGGGTCCAATAAATAAAAATATGGGTTCTAACATCCTCTCCCCCTTAAAATATTCATCCTCGAATGTTAAACTGACCTTACGGGTTTCGTAACCAACTTAGGGGGAGTTTTCTGTTATAATTACCACCCTAGCTATTAATACTGCTCTATCGCACGATCTAGGATTAGAAAGAAGAATGACATCCTAAATGTCCTGTAGTCTCCTATTTATAGATGTAGTGCACGACACACTGATAAACAAGACTCTACTAGACACAGTCTGTGGATATTTCGAGGACTAGCCGCTCTGATACCACTTGTATCACGACTCAACCCCATGGGTCATGACTAATGCTCGACTGGGGCACCCAAACATACACACAAGCCAGATTCTAGTTATAATAACTAAACTATTTACGAAAATTTTGGCAGAGTTTCCTCTGTTTTACTAACTACCCACCTACATAAAAAAAATCCCACCATACAATACATACATATATATACATACACGCGGGTCGACAAGGTCACCGCTGTTGGTTAAAACTGCCCAACATACACAACGTACATACATAATATACAAACTGACATGTCCCGTACTCACAGGTATCCACAGACCTTTAACTTTACCTAACAGAATCAGAAGACGGGACAGGGCCCTATCGTACCCTCAAATGTACATAAATACAAAATAGAGAACTAAGTGCATATATACCAAGTGTTTGCTCCGAAACAGAAGGAGCGCTTCACACTGCAGTCAGGGATCCTAAGCTGGAGGGTCTCTCACTTGTACAGCTGTACCTGCGGGTATGAAATGCAGCCCCTGAAGAGAGGGGGTCAGTACTAAATACATACCAAATATGTAAAGCAGAAAGTACAAAGTATATAGACTTCATGGCAATTATTAAACAAAGTTCAGTGGTTGATTGTCTACTCGAAATATCAAAGTACTTACTTACCAGGGCATAAGGTGTATGGCAAACAAGGCCAAAGTATAACGGTAAATATATATCCAAAATACTGACATACTTACTTCCCAGTACACGGAACTGAGGGATAACTGCACAGAAGCTAAGAGAGCCAGGGTACGTCCAAAAATATCAAATATAGGATAAGTAAAGCAGAATGCCCAGAATGCAAAACAGAGTAGTAACTGAAACAGAATTATAGTAATTTAAATCATAATCGAACATTAACATGCTTACTTCCAAAAATCCAAACTAGGGTAACAATTCACCATGGAAGTATGGAAGTCAAACGTAGGTACATAATGAAAATATTTCTTTTGTTTATCAAAATATCAAACTATTGCATAACGTACAGGAACGATGGCGACTACAAACTCTCGCCATGCCACGGCATCTTGCTCGAAAGTTCAAATCTTCGTCACACATCAACTATAGGATAACTACACTCACAAACCCTAATACAATATGACATAGTGCAACAATTGGGCTGCTTGAATTACTGAATCGCGCCCACTATTGGACCGCCTGGATTATCGAGTCGCGCCCACCATTGGACCGCCCAAATTATCGAGTCACGCCCACTAAGGATACGTCCTGGACCACCTGAATTGTCCGCATCGTACCCAGTTGCAACCAATTCCTGGACCACTTGAATTACCGAGTCGCGCCCAGGAATAATGTCAACATACAACCCTGGACTACTTGAATAACCGAGTCGCGCCCAGGTGTAATATCAACATCAAAACATATATATATATATATATATATATATATATATATATATATATATCACGTGGACATAACCATTATCACAAATCCCAAATATAAATAAAATATCCACCTGCAAAGACAAGGTCATTCGTGAGATCAAAATAATAGCTATGATACATTCCGTCACTTTACAAACCTCAAAGACACATAATTCATGAGATAGAAATAATAGCTATGATACATTCTGTCACTTTATAAACCTGAAAGACACATCACGCGAACCATGGCATTTAAACCCAACAATATAGACAACTCTAGAGCTATTACTTAACTCCCACTCTCCATTTTCATACAGATACCATGGGCAACAAGGCAAACAATCAAAACCAATATGTGGTTCATTTCAACATAGTCACACATATAACAAGCTATGTTTAGCAAACCTTTCTAGAGTTTAACATACAAGTAGTATGATCATGAAGAGAAAAGATAGAGGGGACAAATTTTGAATACTACAAAGAGATGGTGCCGTTTGAAGAAATTAAGTGTCAACCTAAGAATTCTGATAATGTCATTTATCTTGAAGTATTAGTGCTATATAATGGGGGTTGCTATAGTAAAAAAAACAATAGAATAATCATCCAAAGTCTTGAATCTAAGCTTTCCAAGGGCTAGTTGCATAACAGGGAGCATGAAAGTAAGTTTTCTCTGTAGTACCTACTTGATAGCTTCCACCTACATCCCTCCAGTTTGTTTACTAGGCATTATTATACAAAGAAACTTATCTTGGAATTGACATACTTACCAGTGACTTCCAGAAACCATTTGAGGTTCAAATCCTTGGTATTAGACTTTATTGATACTAAGATCTAGCCGTGCTACAAGCACCAGTGTAGTTACCATCTGCTTACCCTTGTAGACTTGTTCCAATATAGCCTCGCATCCAATTGAGCATGCGTTATATTGATAGTTTATCAGAACGCTTTGCAAGGATGATACAGTAAACCAGATCCTTCTTCATGAGATATCGCTTATTTATTTTCTATCAGATAAATCAGAAACAGTTTCCTGAAATCAATTTTAATAGCTAAGCATTACATAATTTGTTCTCTCCTGCTTCCATTTCGCCTAATGATCCTTTTTGCTTTGTATCAACCCTCTCCATTTAATCTGAGAATACTAATTATGCAGGTGTTTGACAACTTAAGTTACTAGATATATCTTTATAAATTATACAAACTGTGAAGTTAACTCTCAACAAATCTCAACTAGAAAGAATTTAAGATCAAGAGATAACAACATTTGGTGCAACCTGAAAGCCAACAATAGAGAACCGAAAGTACTAATAGGTCATGACAAACACATCTGTGTTTTAGCTGCCAAGCTTTACTAAACCCAAGAAATAGACCAGTTTGTTTTCATAAGAACGCCGAGGAAGGAATATAAATCATGCCATTAAATAAATACTTTACATACCTCAATTTCTTTGTCAAACTAATTCCAACACCAAGCCAATCTAACTTACTCTTCCGAACGTCCAACGTCTTCTATGCAAAAGACCACTGCATCTTCACATTATAGAAGACCTTAGTGTCAAAGTTTACCACTGAAGCTTTTCCTTAGAAATGTTGATAGAAATGTGGATGTTGTTTTGCTTGAGAATAGATTTCCCGATCCAAAGAGCGTTGATCAAGAGTACTTTTCCCCGAGAGCTTCAAGCAAGTGCAGTATCTTTTTCTTAAAAATTTTCTAAGTCTAGACTTGTGTAGAAGAAATGGAAAGATCACATATAGCTATTTACATCCTCTTGACCCCACCCCCACCACACATGGTCCAATAGGAACATAACACCTTTGTGTGGGGCATCACACAACACTCTTTAAGACCTCAAGTCTTGAAAATTATATTTTGGTCCCCAAACTTTTTGTACGTGAGCTAATTAAGGACATACGAATCCTAGCATCCTAAGTTTTGAAAATTTTACTTGAGTCTCAATCTTTCCAAAAATGTCACATTAGTCCCAAACATCAAATAGTACCACTTTGGTCCCAATTCCCGTAACGGGTCCAATACACAAAAATATGGGTTCTAACACTCCCCTCTTAAAAATATTCGTCCTCAAATGTTAACTAGCCTCATGAGTTTCATAACCAATATAGGGGGAGTTTCCTTCCAATAACCATAATAACACATCCAATACAGGATTGCCCCTCTGGGCCTCTGTGGCCCTTCTCGTGGGCATCATTATACCCAAGGTAATCTGTCAGATAAGAATCACCCTACTGACAGAGCTCTAACGCATGGTCTAAGGTTAGAAGGAAGAGTAACATCCTAAATGTCTGGTAGCCTCCCGTTTGTAGATATGGTGCATGACACTGATAAACAGGACTCTACTAGACACGGTTTGTGGACACTTCAAGGATTAACCGCTCTGATACTAATTCTGTCACAACCCAACCACGTGGGTCGTGACATGAGCCCGAATTGGACACTCAGACGCAAATACCAAACCGAACACCAATTTAGATCCAAACTCTAACATGTGTCTATTTTTTTAAAAAAAAATTAGGCAAAGTTTCGTCTATTTTATGGACTACCCACCTGCATACAAATATGTTCCAGCATACAACACAAGTGTGTATATATATATATATACGCGGGGCAACAAGGTCACCGCTGCGATTAAATCGCCCAACATACATAACCTACAAATAAAATCATAAACTACCGAATCCCATACACACAGGCGTCCACAGACCTCTATACAAACTAACAGAATCAGAAGATAGAACAGGGCCCTCGTCATACCCTTTAATATACATGAATACAAAGTAAAGAAATAAATATATATACCAAGTGTTTGCTCTGAAGCAAAAGAGCACTTGAAACGGCAATCAGAGATCCTAAGCTAGCTCGCTACCCTGTACGTCTATCCCTGCGGGCATGAAATGCAGCCACCAAAGAGAGGGGGTCAGTACAATGGACGTACCAAATATGTAAAGCAGAAAGTAAGAGTATATGTATCAAAACGATGCCAATAAGGCAGTCTGGTGGCATATGTATATCAGATTCTTGCTGTTAATATATCCTTTTTGCCTCACAAATTACAGCAGCAACCGTCCAAAAACAAAGAGGTAACATGCAAATACTAGGTAATATCAAAACCTAACCAAACAAATTATCCACACAATAAGATTCTGCATCCTCAAAATGGTTACTAATACACCAAATATACTTAAAGGCACAAATTTACAAAGGAAGAGGGATCTCACAAAACTTATAATATTAGCTAAGTTTACTAAATCAAATATATTTTTGGGCACAAATTTACAAAAGAAGAGGGATCTCACGAAACTTATAATATTAGCTAATTTTACTAAATTATGCCATAGACCAAAAATGCTTTACATACCTTTCTTTCTTCATCAAAATAACCTCAGCGTCAAGCCAATCCGACTTACTCTTTCGAACATCCAACGTCTACAAAAATCACAATAGTGTTTATGATTAATTAAAATTCTCTTCGGTCCTTAAATTCCAAGTTGCCCCAAATTTTATAAAAATTTTGCCAGCACTTTCCTTAGAATATAGGCTGCCTTGAGACTCAACTCGGCTCAAATTATTCAACAACATAACAACACCAACAGTCCTTTTAGTACCCTTGACACACCAAATCCATTTAGATAACCTCACTTTATCAAAATTACAAAAACTGGGCAGCAGCTATATTTACATATACATACTGTTCAAGCCCTCATTTACCTTCCAAGTATCATATTTTACCATATAAATGCCAAACATATACTTACAACGCAACAACGCAACATTTAAATACTTATATAGGCCCTAATTTGAGCCATCCCTCATGTATACATACAAACAATTGAAAAATAGGGAAGCATATCAGTTTAATACCTACTTACCATGTTCAAACACTCCTATATACTCCAAGAATCATACTACATCCTTCAAACGTCAAGCACCACCTTCTAACGTTAAAACACAACATTCCATTACATATAAGTATCCAAATTCGACCAACACCTCAAGAATATATGCAAACAATTTCACATACTCCTTTCACCCCACAAGAACCATTTTTATACCAACTAAACACAAACACATGATTCTAAGACCAAATAACTTCATATACCTACATATCCTAATTCGAACCTAACACCCCAAAGTCTATAATTCACTTAATCAAGCACTCCTTCAAGGTTCTCTTCTAATTTAACATACACCAATACCTATACAAGCTTTAAATATAGCTAAAACAAGATTAAAATCAACATACCTTATAAACCCCTTTAAGGACTTCAAATCGCCAAATTCGAATTTCCAAGTATTTTCTTGACGAACCAATGCTTCCACGTTACTTGGGGAACCCAATATACTAGGTTTGTAGTGTCAAAATAGTTGAAAGATCAAAAAATCCAAATTGCTGGGCACCGCTACAGTAACCTGAGGCCTTTCTGGAAAGTTCTTGAGCTTGGAAAATTTTCTAAGTGTTGGACTTGTTCTTCTTGTACAAGACTTAAGGAAGCATATATTTATCTTTTGTCTCTTAAGACCCTACCCCACACTTGGTCCAATAGGATCTTAACACCAAGGGGGTGGGGACAAACTCTTTTAATTACAAAGACTCCAAGTCTAGAATTTAACACTTAAGTCTCAAATTTTCCAAAAATTACAACATTGGTCCCAAAGTCTGTAATGGTTCCACAACACCATAATATGGGTTCTAACAACTAGATGAATTGTTCAATTTAGCTTATAGTGACTCCTAAAGTCCGGGGACGATATCTACCTTCTCTCAAGCTAGTCTTTGTCTTGTTTGTTTGGATTACCTATTACCATTATTATGAGGGTGCCTGATTGTTTGTCTTAGCCCTCTCTAAGTATCTAAGTTTAGAGGTGTTGCTGGACATGATATGTATTATGTTATGAGTTTTGACTCTCTCTTGACCCTTGTTTTTATGATATGAATGATGTCCCTTAGCCCTGGTTATCCCTACTTCTACTTCTATGTTACTATTTTATTTCTTCTATGACCAAAGATGTGTAATGATATGCTATAACGCTTGTTTAGGGTTCCTTCGGGTTCCTCATTCACCGGTCACATCAAACCCTAGGATTGGGTCGTGACAAAGATGGTATCAGAGTACTAGGTTGTTAGATCCTCGGAGTCCAACACACCATATCGATTAGAGTCCAATTCATAGTTTTGAAGCCCCGTACAACTCTGATTAAGAGGCTATGAAGCTTTCTAGGAAACGTTTCCCTTCTTCATAATCTATGTCGTGCAATAGAGTTATGTCTTCTAGGGCTTATTTCTAATTCCTAACATTTACATTACAAGACATGTCCCTACCTACGTTGGATGATGATATGACAAATGTGGTGGTTTGCAATGCTCTTTGGGGATTGGCCAAAGCGGCAGCAAAATTTGCAACTCCCCTCAATCAACGAGCGAGTACTCCTGAGGCTTCAAACCAAAAGAGGAGAGGTAAGGAGGCCAAAAGGGCCCATGGTGAAGGGAAGTTCCAAAGTCTCTAAGGTGGTGGTAGTGTGGTACCTTATGATAGTTGCCTAAAATGTGGTAGATGCCATGATGGCCCATGCTTGAAGAAAACCAATGCTTGTTATGGCTGTGGAGGAGAAGGTCAAAAGATAATAGATTGCCTGCATAGACGTAGTAAGAGTTGTCATGACCCAACCCCGTAGGGCGTGACTTGTGCTCGAATTGGACACTCAGACGCAAATACCAAACTAGACACAAACGCAAACCAGATTATACTTTCAACAGATATCTTATTTATAAAAATTTTGGTAGAGTTTCCTTTGTTTTATTTACTACCCAACCCCTGCATACAGAAAAGTCCCAGTACACAACATATATAAAAATATACAAGCAGGCCGATAAGGTCACCGCTGCGGTTAAATCGCCCAACATACCTAACATATGTACATAGTCATACAAATCACTAAACCCATACTCACAGGTGTCCACAGACCTCTAACTATACCAATAGAATAATAAGATGGGACAGGGTCCCGTCGAACCCTCAAATGTACATAAATACAAAATAGAGAACTAAGTGTATATATACCAAGTGTTTGCTCTGAAGCAGAAGGAGCACTTCACACTGCAGTCAGG
>DF369339.1:0-15059 GCA_000787875.1 Solanum virginianum
TGGATAGAAAAGCGAGTGGACTGATCATCTTTCCAATTTCAAAGATCTATCAAAGCCCATTTGAAATGAAGTTCCCTGCCCTGCTTTCAAACATTCCAACTGCATGTGAGTAAACTCCTATTCGCTTTAGGACAGTCTAACCCACAGGCTGCAAAAACAAGCATTGCATAGTAAATCCATGCAATCGAGAAGATGATCCATGCTTGTGAGTTTGGTTCGATGAAAGTCATTTTTCAATCGAGGATAAGTTTGTCCTTTGTCATCTTCTTCTAATTGATTACTTGTCGTTTTAGGTCACTTTGAGCCCCTTAGTATTACCCGATGACCCCTTCTCCTAATTAAATACTTAGATTCTTTTGAGAGCAAAAGGAAGAGGAGAAAAGGCTAGGACTCAAGCATTGCAGACCCCCTTGTGTGATTTTTTGGGAATGTTGCACCGGACCCGCCTGCAGCGCCAGAAACTGTGGGCTAACACTCATAGAAAATTGCCAAAATCGCCCGTTTCCTATTCCTTGGCCAATAAAATCCTACCAGGCGTCCCCCACCGCCGCCGGACTACCTTGGCCTCTTGCCGGGTTCGTTGCGGACCCACTCGTATGATTTTTCAGGAATGTTGGGTCGGACCCCCTGCACCAGTAGAAACCGTGGGCTAATACCCACAGAAAACTGTGAAATCGCATGTTTTTTGTTCCTTGGCCCATAAAATCCTACAAGGCGTCCCCTCCCCCCTCTCATATGATTTTTTGAGAATGTCACACTGGAGCCCCATGCAGCGCCAGAATTCGTGGGCTAACACCCACTGAAAACTGCCGAAATCGCCTGTTTCCTGTTCCTTGGCCCATAAAATTCTACCAGGTCTCCGCCAATACTGCCAAGCCACCTGGGCCTCTTGTCGAGCTCATGGCGGACCCACTTGTATGATTTTTTGGGAATGTCGCATCGGAGCTCCATGCAGCCCAGAATCCGTGGGCTAACACCCACAGAAAACTTCCAAATCATCTGTTTCGTGTTCCTTGGCTTATAAAATCCTACCAGGAGTCCGTCACCCACCCACAGAAACCCTGCCAAAATCGCCTGTTTCGTGTTCATTGGCTTATAAAATCCTACCAGGAGTCTGCCAACGCCGCCGAGCCACCTGGTCCTCTTGTCAGGCTCGTAGCGGACCTAATTGTACTATTTTTCAAGAATGTCGCGCCGGAGCCCCATGCAGCGCCAAAATCCGTGGGCTAACACCAAAGAAAACTGTCGAAATCGCCTGTTTCCTGTTTCTTGGCCCATAAAATCGTACCAGGCTTCCGCTAACTCCGCCGAGCCACCTGAGCCTCTTGCCCAGCTCGTTGTAGACCCACTCGTATGATTTCTCGAGAATGTTACGTCGAAGCCCCATGCAGCGCCAGAATCCGTGGGCTAACACCCATAGAAAACAGCTGAAATCGCCTATTTCCTGTTTCTTGGCCCATAAAATCCTACCAGGCCTCCGCAATGCCACCGTGCCACTTGGGCCTCTTTTAGGGGTTGTTATGGACCCACTTGTATGAATTTTTTGGGAATGTCACACCGGAGCCCCATGCAGCACCAAAATCTGTGGACAAAAACCCATAGAAAACTGCCGAAATCGCCTGTTTCCAATTCCTTGGCCCATAAAATCCTACCAGGCCTCCATCGCTGCCGTCGGGCCACCTGGGCCTCTTGTCGGGCTCATTGCTGATCCACTCCTATGATTTTTCAAGAATCTTGCGCCGAACCCCCTGCAGCGCCAGAAACTGTGGGCTAATGCCCAAAGAAAACTACTGAAATCGCCTGTTTCCTGGTCCTCGGCCTATAAGATCCTACCAGGCATCCCCCATCGTTGTCGGACCACCTGGGCCTCTTGCTGGGCTCGTTGCGGACCTACTCGTATGATTTTTCAGGAATGTTGCACCGGAACCCCTGCTGCTCCAGAAACTGTAGGCTAACACCCATAGAAAACTGTTGAAATCGCCTGTTTCCAGTTCCTTGACCCATAAAATCCTACCAGGCGTCCCCCGTCGACGCTGGGTCACATGCACCTCTTGCCAAGCTCGTTCCAGACCCATTCATATGATTTTTCAAAAATGTTGTGCTGGACCCCCCTGCAGCACCAGAAATCGTGGGCTAACACCCACAGAAAACTGCCAAAATTGCTTGTTTCTGTTGCTTGGCCCATTAAATCCTACCAGCCGTCCCCCGCCGCTGCCGGGCTACTCAGGCCTCTTGTATTGGTCGTTAAGGAGGCACTCGTATGATTTTTTGAGAATGTTGTGCCAACCCCCTATAGCGCTAGAAACCGTGCACTAACACTCACAGAAGATTGCCAAAATCACTTGTTTTCTGTTCTTTGGCCCATAAAATCTTTCTAGGCATCCCTCGCCGCCTCTGGGCCACCTGGGCCTCTTGCCGGGCTCGTTGCGGATCCACTCATGTAATTTTTCAGGAATATTGCGACGGACCACCCTGCAGCGCCAGAAATCGTGGGCTAACACCAAAAGAAAATTGTCGAAATGGCCTATTTCCTATTCCTTGGCCCATAAAATCCTACCAGGCGCCCGCCAACGCCGTCGGGCCACCTGGGCCTCTTATCACTCTCGTTATGGACCCACTCGTAAGATTTTTTGAGAATCTTACATCGAAGCCCCATGCAACCCCAGAATCAGTGGGTTAATGCCCATAGAAAACTACCGAAATCGATTGTTCCTGTTCGTTGGCCCATAAAATCCTACCAGGCCCCCACCAGCACCGCCGGACCACCTGGGCCTCTTGTCGGGCTCGTTGCGGATCCACCCGTATGATTTTTTGAGAATGTTGTGCCAGAGCGCCCATGTAGTCAGAATCCGTGGGCTAACACCCATAGAAAACTGTCGAAATCGCCTATTTCTTATTCATTGGCCCATAAAATCCTACCAGGCCCGCGCCAACGCCACCGGGCTACCTGGGCCTCTTGTCGAGCTCGTTGTGGACCCACCAATATGATTTTTTAAGAATCTTGCATCGGTATCCTCAAGCAGCCCCAGAATCCGTGAGCCAACACCTACAAAAAACTGCCAAAATTGCTTATTTCATCTTCATCGGCCCATAAAATCCTACCTGCCCGACAATGTCGACGTGCCACCTAAGCCTCTTACCGGGCTTATTACGGACACACCCGTATAACTTTTGGAAATCTTGCGCCGGAGCCCCATGCAGCCCAAGAATTTGTAGCCTAACACCTACAAAAAACTATCAAAATTGCCTGTTTCCTGTTCGTCAGCCCATAAAATCCTACCAGGCGCCCGCCAACGCCGCCGAGCCACCTGAGCCTCTTTTCGAGCTCGTTGTCGGACCCACCCATATGAGTTTTTGGGAATCTTGTGCTATAGCCCTATGCAGCCCTAGAATCCATGGGCTAACACCCACAGAAAACTACCAAAATCATTTGTTTTCTGTTTATTGGCCCATAAAATCCTACCAGGCCCTCACCAATGCCGCCGGGCCACCTGGGCCTCTTGCCTGGCTTGTTGTGAACCCACCCATATGTGTTTTTGGGAATCTTGCACTGGAGCCCCATGAAGCCTTAGAATCTGTGGTCAAACACCTACAGAAAACTATCGAAATCGTTTGTTTCCTGTTCATCGACCCATAAAATCCTACAAGATGCCTGCCAACGCCGTCGGGCCACCTAGGCCTCTTGCAAGGCTCGTTGCTGACCCACCCATATGATGTTTTGAGAATCTTGTGCCGGAGCCCCTTGCAGCCCCAGAATCCATAGGCTAACACCCACAAAAAACTGTCGAAATCACTTGTTTCTTGTTCATTTGTCCATAAAATCCTACCAAGCCCCCGCCAATGTTGCTTGGCCACCTGAGCCTCTTGTCGGACTCGTTGCAGACCCACCCGTATGAGTTTTTGGGAATCTTGTGTTGGAGCCCTACGCAGCCCGAGAATAACTGGTCTAACACCCACAGAAAACTGTTGAAATCACATGCTTCCTGTCCATTGGCCTATAAAATCCTATCAGGCGCCCGCCAACGTCGCCGGGCCACCTATGCCTCTTGTCAGGCTCATTGCGGACCCACCCGTATAATTTTTTTGTAATTTTATGCTGGAATCCCCATGCAGCCCCAAAATTCGTGGGCTAACACCCATCGCTTGTTTCCTGTTCGTCGGCCCATAACATCCTACCAGTCCCCCGCCAACGCTGCCGGACCACCTGAGCCTCTTTCCGGGCTTATTGCGAACCCACCCATATGATTTTTCTGGAATCTTGTGTCGGAGCCCCATGCAGCCCTAGAATCCGTGAGCTTACACCCACAGAAAACAACTGAAATCTCCTATTTCCTATTCATTGGCCCATAAAATCCTACCATGCGTCCCCCAATGCTGTTGGGCCACCTGGGACATTTTCCAGGCTCGTTGCGAACCCACCCGTCTGATTTTTCTTTAATCTTATGCCAGATCCCCATGTAGCCCTAAAATTCATGGGCAAACACCCACAGAAAACTACTGAAATAGCCTATTTCCTGTTCATCGGCCCATAAAATCCTATCAGGCACCCGCTAACGCTGTCGGGCAACTTGGGCCTCTTGCTAGGCTCGTTGCGGATCCACCCATATGATTTTTAGGGAATCTTGTGCCAGAACCCTATGCAGTCCTAGAATCCGTGGGCTAACACCCACAGAAAACTGTCGAAATCCCCTGTTTCCTGTTTATTTGTCCATGAACTCCTACCAGGCCCCCACCAATGTCGCCGGGCCACCTAGGCCTTTTGCCAAACTCGTTGTAGATCCACCCATATGAGTTTTCGAGAATCTTGGCCGGAGTTGCATGCAGCCCAAGAATAAGTGGGCTAACACCCATAGAAAACTATCGAAATCGCATGTTCCTTGTTCAACGGACCATAAAATCCTACCAGACGCCCGCCAACGTCGCTGGACCATCTATGCCTTTTGCTGGGCTCGTTGCGGACCCATTAGTATAATTTTTTTGGAATCTTGCGTCGGAGCCCCCATGCAACCCCAGAATTCGTAGGTTAACACCCACAGAAAACTGCCAAAATCATCTATTTCCTGTTCGTCGGCCCATAACATCCTACAATACCCCCGCCAATGACGTCGGGCCATCTAGGCCTCTTTTCAGGCTCATTGTAGACCCACATATAATTTTTTGGGAATCTTGCGTCGGAGCCCCATGCAACCCCAGAATTCGTGTGCTAACACCCGCAGAAAACAACTGAAATTTCCTATATCTGTTCATCGACTCATAAAATCCTACCAGGCGAATGCCAACGCCGCCGGGCCACCTGGGCCTCTTTCCAAGATCGTCGTGGCCAAACATCCATAGAAAACTACCGAAATTGTCTATTTCCTATTTATCGGCCCATAAAATCCTACCAAGCATCCGCTAACGCGCCGAGCCACCTGGGCCTCTTGTCGGGATCATTGCGGACCCACCCAAATGATTTTTAGGGAATCTTATGTTGGAGTCGCATGCAGCCCCAGAATCCTTGGGCTAACACCCATAGAAAACTGCCAAAATTGTCTGATTCTTGTTCATCGGCCCATAAAATCCCACAAGGCGCCCGCCAATACCGCTGGGCTACCTGTGCCTCTGGTCGAGCTCGTTGCAGGCCCACCTGTATAAGTTTTTGGGAATCTTGCGCCGGAGCCCCATACAACCCCAGAATCCATGGGCCAACCAACACCCACAGAAAACTATCGAATTTGCCTATTTTCTATTCATCGACTCATAAAATCCTACCAGGCACCCGCCAACGCAGACGGGCCATACAGGCCTCTGCCCAGGCTCGTTGCGGACCCGCCTATATGATTTTTCAGGAATCTTGTGTCGGTGTCCCAGCAGCCCTAGAATCTGTGGGTAACACCCACAGAAAACTGCCCAAATTGCCTATTCGTCGGCCCATAAAATCCTACAAGGCATTCAACAACGTCGTCGGTCCTCCTGGGCCTTTTATTGGGCTTATTTCGGATCCACCCGTATGATTGTTAGGAAATCTTGCGCCTGAGCCCCATGCAGCCCCAGAATTCGTGGGCTAACACCTACAGAAAACTGCCGAAATAGTTTATTTCCTATTCATTGGCCGATAAAATCCTACCAGGCCCTCGCCGACGCTGCTAGGCCACCTGGGCATCTTATGGGGTCGTTGCAGACCCACCCGTACGATTTTATGAGAATCTTGCGCCGGACCCTCATGTAGCCCTAGAATCTGTGGGCTCACACCCATAGAAAACTATCAAAATTACCTGTTTCTTGTTTATCGACCCATAAATTCCTATCAGGCCCCCGCAAATGTTGTCGAGCCACCTGGGCCACTTGTCAGGCTTGTTGCGGGATTACCCGAATGATTTTTCAAGAATCTTACGCCGAAGCCCCCCAAGTAGTCCCAGAATCTGTGAGCTAACACCCACATAAAACTACAAAAATCATCTGTTTCCTGTTCATCAGTCCAAAAAATCCTACCAGACACCCGCCAACGCCGATGGGTTATCTAGGCCTCTTGTCAGGCTTGCATGGACCCACCAGTATGATTTTTAGGGAATCTTGCGTCGGAGCCCCATGCAAGCCTAGAATCAGTGGGTTAACACCCACAGAAAATTATTGAAATCACCTGTTTTCTGTTCGTCGGCCAATAAAATCCTACGAGGCGCCTGCTAATGCTGCGGGGCCACCTGGGCCTATTTCTGGGCTCGTTGTGGACCAACCCATATGATCTTTTGGGAATCTTGTGTCGGAGCCCTATGCAGCCTAGAATCAGTGGGCGAACACCCACAAAAAACAACTGATATTACCTATTTCCCATTCATCGGCACATAAAATCATAGCAGGCCCCCGCCAATGCTGCCAGGCCACCTGGGCCTCTTGTTGAGATAGTTGTGGACCAACCCATATGATCTTTCAGGAATGTTGTGCTAGAGCCCCATGTAGTCCAGAATCGGTGGGCTAACACCCACAGAAAATAGCCAAAATTGCTTATTTCTCGTTCATCGACACATAAAATCCTAGCAGGTCCCCGCCAACGCCGCCAGGCTACCTGGGCCTCTTGTCGGGATAGTTATGGACCAACCCATATGAGTTTTCGAGAATCTTGGGCCGAATCCCCATGAAGGCCCAAAATCCATGGGCAAACACCCATCGAAAACTGCCAAAATCGCATTTTTCCTGTTCATCAACCCATAAAATCCTACCAGACGCCCGCCAACGCCGCTTGTCCACCTGGGCCTTTTGCCAGGCTCGTTGCGGACCCACTCGTATGAGTTTTTGGGAATCTTGCACTGGAGCCCCATGCAGGCCCAGAATTCGTGGGCTAACATTAACAGAAAGCTACCAAAAATGCCTGTTTTCGATTCATCGACCCATAAAATCATACCAGGCACCCACCAACATAGACGGGCCACCTGGGCCTCTGGCCGGGCTCATTATGGACCCATCCATATGATTTTTTAAGAATCTTACGGCGGAGCCCCATGTAACCTAAGATTTCGTGGGCTAACACCCATAAAAAACTAGTGAAATCTCTTGTTTCCTGTTTATCGACCCATAAAATCCTACCGGGCGTCCAACAACGTTGTCGGGCCACTTGGGCCTCTTGACGGGCATGTTTCGGACCCATCGGTATAATTTTTTGGGAATATTGCACTGAAGCCCAATGCAGCCCCAGAATTTGTGGGCTAACACCCACAAAAAACTACTGAAATCACATGTTTCCTGTTCATCAACCCATAAAATCCTACCAAGTGTCGGCCAACGTCGCCGGGCCACCTGGGCCTCTTGTCGGGCTCGTTGCAGACGCACCCATATGTGTTTTCAGGAATCTTGCACCGGAGCTCCATGCAGCCCCAGAATCCGTGGGCTAACATCCACAGAAAACTATCAAAATTGCCTATTTCTGGTTCCTCGACCCATAAAATCCTACAGGCCCCCGCAAACTTCCCTGGGTCACTTAGGCCTCTTGCCAGGCTTGTTGCGGACCCACTCGTATGGTTTTTTCAGAATCTTGCATCGAAGCCCTATGCAGCCCTAGAATCAGTAAGCTAACACCCATAGAGAACTGTCAAAATTGCCTTTTCCAGTTCGTCGGCCCATAAAATCCTACCAGACTGCCCCGTCAACACCACTGAACCACGTGGGCCTCTTATCGGGCTCGTTGCAGACCCAATGATTTTTTGCAAAATCTTTCACCGAAGCCACATACAGCCCCAAAATCTGTGGGCTAACACCCACAGAAAACTGCCGAAATTACCTATTTCTTGTTCATTAGCGCATAAAATCTTACCAGGAACCAGTCAATGCCGTCGGGCCACCTAGGCCTCTTGCCGACTTGTTGCTAACCTACCCATATGATTTTTCGAGAATCTTACACTGGAGTGCCATGCAACCCCAAAATTCATGGGCTAACACCCATAGAAAACTGCTGAAATCGCTTGTTTCTGGTTCATCGGCCCATAAAATCCTACCAGGCCCCCGCCAATACCGCCAGGCCACTGGGTATCTTATCGGGCTCATTTGCGGACCCACCCATATAAATTTTTTAGAATCTTGCGTCGAAGCCCCCAAGGAGCCCCAGAATCTGCGAGCCAAGACCTACAGAAAACTGCCAAAATCATTTGTTTCATGTTCATCTGCCCCTAAAATCCTACTAGGCACCCGCTAACGCTGATGGGCCACCTAGGCCTCTTGCCGGACTCGTTGCGGAGCCACCCATATGTTTTTTTAGGAATCTTGCGCTGGAGCCCCATACAGCCCCAGAATCCGCGGGCTAACACCCACAGAAAACTGTCAAAATCGCCTGTTTCCTGTTCATCAACCCATAAAATCCTACCAGGTGCCCGCTAACGGCGTCGGGCAACCTGGGCCACTTTCCAGGCTTGTTGTGGACCCATCTATATGATCTTTTGGGAATCATGTGCTGGAGCCCCATGTAACCTAGAATCCATGGGCTAACACCCACAAAAACTACCAAAATCACTTGATTCCCATTTATCAGTCCATAAAATCTTAGCAGGCCCCCGCCAATGCTACCGAGCCACCTGGGCCACTTGCCGGGATCGTTGTGGACCAACCCATATGTGCTTTTGGGAATCTTGCGCCGGAGCCCCATGCATCCCCATAATCCATAAGCCAACACCTATAGAAAATTGCCAAAATCGTCTGTTTCCTGCTAATCGCCCCATGCAACGAATGCCTCTTCCCTTTTTCGGCAACTTCTTAGTTCTAACTTTCCAGGTGACATTCTGTTTCCTGCTAATCGCCCCATGCAACGAATGCCTCTTCCCTTTTTCGGCAACTTCTTAGTTCTAACTTTCCAGGTGACATGTTTATCACCACAAATATGAAAAGGATCTTTTGATACATTCAATATATCTTTAGTTTAATACTATAGAGTCTTCTTTGACTTTTTAAAACTTCGTGTCAAATAATAAAACCAAGACAAACAAATTAAGACGGAGAAAGTAAGAAAAATCAATTCTATATGCACTCATTTCACAAAGATGAATTTCAGAGTTAATGGTATCACAAATCAGGTGATAGTTCAGATAATAAACTCAAAACACCAACCATACTCTATAACAAAAAAACAATAAAAATCAAATCTTTTTAGAAAAATAAAAGTATAATGACCTTAGGTATATCACTTTCATTAGGCTTAGTAAGACCAAGAGTATCACGAGCAATACAATGAGCCATTCTTTTACTTCTTCTTGAACACAAGGGAGTAACTGAAATTGAAAAATTCTAGCTGGGACTAGATTGGAATTTAGTAAAAAGTAAAGGGTAAGAATGGAAAGAAGAAGAACAAGGCAATGTTGACTCCGAATTTTTACCCTCCACATCACAAATTTTCCGATTTATTTAATCTCAACAATTTTTTGAAATATTTGTCAAATTTTACTATTAAAAAAGGCATTTTTTTAATACGGGCGCGTGTCTTCACGCGCCCCCAATTCTCTTACACCTCCCCTTTTCACGCGTATCCCATCCCCCATTTCTCGGTCTTCTTCTTCATTCGAAGAAGCAAAAAACTGAAAACCCTAAAACCAGCGCCGACGATAATTCCAACGTCACGCGCATCTCCTTCTTGCTCATCCTTGCATGCATACGCCTTCTTTCACCAACCCAGTGTCCTGACGAACTGGACAAGCGCAGTGCCTCATGCGATTTCATCAAAAGCATCACCCATGCGTCCTCGTTTCTCTCCCAAAAGTAAAGATTCGAAAGTAAAGTTGAGATCCGATTTTGAATTTCAAACGAGATCGGCCCCAATTTACCTATTTTACCCTCTGATCTTCCCCCATTTCAAACCCTATTTTGCTTCCTATATATACGGATGTTCTTCTTTCCCTGATTTACCTATTTTACCCTCCAATTTTTCCCCCATTTCAAACCCTATTTTGCTTCTTATATATTCGGATGTTCTTCTTCAGTTCGAGGGGGACGGATACAGGAGATGGTGGATCATCTAGCAAAAGACCCTAGTCAATTCTCATAGCCACAACTACGTCTAAAGAGAACCAAATTTCCTTCCTAATGTTCCAGCAATTTTCCAGAAAGTATAGATAATTTCAAATCCTGAATCATTTGAAACCAGAGAGTTAGGGCGAGGTTTCGTTGCTAGTGGTGGATTACAACTCATCACGAAGCTCGATGTCTCAGTTCCTACTCCAAAAAAGGTAACATCTTTATCTGAATTTTTATGTTTTGATACGTACTCTATTGCATTTCTGGTTGCTGTTATCTGACTGAGATGAAGTTGCGATGAATGGAATGTTGTGATACTGTTATTGTGTGATTGTTAAGATGTTTCTAGGGTTGTGCTATGATGCTATTAGCTGTGGAATAATGATGTTCAATTCAATGTATATTGAGATGGTTGTGTTTGGCTAAATGCATTATCGACGTCTTGTTTGTTCACTGCTAAATTACTGAGAATGTTTGTGGTTTGTCTATTTTATTGATTCATGTGAGAACATGCTTTGAAGTTTAAACTTTGTGATAGTTCATCCTTAATGATAATTTCGTCTCTTTAAGAGGTTGTTTGCTCATTTCTTCATGAATATGGCCATGTTTAATACGTTTGAGACCATTGGTTGGATTTCTGTTAGGCCATTGCTGCCCTACTTCAGCCTAAACAGGCAGCATAGCACCTCAGTTCAAAATCTATTTTTTCCAGCACCTAATAGATAAAAATTGATTTTATTAGTACCTTGTTGTCCAGACTTGATAACTATGTTTGACTGTCCCTTCTGTTAAATTGTCTATTTTAAATTTGTTCCATATCAAAGTGTGAAATCCTTCCATCTTTGTTTGGGTGTGTGTAGGCTAGAATAAGCTCTCATTTGTTTCCCCTTTTTCTTTGAAAGTCATGAACAACCCTATGCACCTTCTATTGATACTATATCTCCATATGTGTAACTGATTTTGTAAAGTAACTATATTCCTCAAGATTGGGTTGATTGTGTTTGCATGTTAACAAGTATGAAATTACAGTTTTCCTGTACTATTTAATTTTAAATTACTACCCGGTGCATTCCTCAAGATTTGGCTGATTATGTTTGCATGTTGACAAGTATGAAATTACAGTTTTTTTGTACTATTTAATTTTAAATTACTACCCGGTGACTGATTTTAAACATAAAGGTTGCTACTTGGGTGTATGTCTCTGGTTCTCTCTGTTTCCTTATGTGAATTCATTGATACGTCTCCTTATCTACAATGTAGAGCACATAGTACACCTCCAACTGTACTGTGGCCAATATATCCATATGCTATCATAATAGGGTGGTAGGAGATATTGAGCTTATCTTATGTGTTATTCTTTAGAGTTGGTTGTTGTTTGAGATATGTTGCTATTACAACTTCAAGGACTATTAATTATATCAATGCCATTTTGGAGGTGTACCAAAGCTTGTGTTTTTGAAACATAGTGTCCTGTAGATTATGAACTATACCAATGATGTTTGTTGTCCATCTTGATTTTCTATTGTCTTAGGCTATAAATTGTAATGCATGTTTGTAAGTATGTTTATTCACATGTCTTTCACTGGGATAACATACTGTTTCACTGCCCTGGAAATCAGTCTACAATGACTTTCTTTTTTTTTGCTCCTGTATCCCCAACTGTCATGCTTTCCTTGCTGCCTGGAAATCAGTCTACAGTGACTTTCTTTTTTTGCTCTTGTATCCCCAACTGTCATGTTTTCCTTGCTAAGCTTACCTTGCATTGTTATTAAATTTGGTGTTTTATTTAAAATTGTCTTATTTTGATATTTAGGAATCTATATTGTTTCCTAATCTTTATTTTTCTTATTTTTGCATGACCTACGACTTTGGGGTTCTTTTGAACCCCATCTTGCATTGTTTTGGGCCATGGAGGCCTAAACCTCCTCTTCTTTGAGTCAGCCCCTAAACATGATGAAGACATATAGGAAAGCAAGTTGTTATACTATTATACATTCACTGTATACAAGCAGAAAACGAGGACAAAAGGCTCGAGCAACAATAAGGGGTTAGTGGCTAGGCCTGCCCAATTTTAGAACTCTTTGTATATTTATTTGCTTGTGATATTTATCTAACGCTTAACATTCTAGAATTTAATTAAATTCCTTGGCTTGTTTGTCATTTTTGTTAATCTCTTCTTTTTCATAAAATCGCTTTTCTAAAAAGGGTAGTAAAAAAGGATAAAAAAAAATGGAAAATAGGCTTTTGTAGTAATTTTCAAGAATGAGTCAAGTCCAGTCATTTTCTTAACAATTAAGACAATTTTAGTCAAAGTCAAATACTTTCAAAACTAAGTCAACTCTCTTAATTAAGTCAATACTTTTCAAATTAAGTCAAAATTAAGTTAAATATTTTCAAAAGTTAGTCAAACTGTCTAATCGTCGGTCGACCGCATGCTAGCGGCCATTTTGAGTGATTAAGTTCTTCTCAAAGTGGAAATTGAACCCTTACCCATTTTCTCTAAAATTTTAAAACTTTTCTGTTAGGTTTTAAAGTTTATTTTCGATTTTTTAATTATCATTAAAATTAGGTGGCGACTCTGTTTTCATTCAATTTTCGGGAATTTGATTCGTCCTTAAATCAATTGGGCATCGAATCTGATTTTCAAAAAGGGTCGATCATTTTTTGGGATAACAGAAATGGCGACTCCGCTGGGGACTTTAATTAGGTTCTAACCTTTAGATTTGATTGTTTGACTAACTATTTGATTATATGTACTTATTTGTTTTATCTGTTTAAATTTTATATTAAACTGTCATTTGCATTTCATGATATTTTCTATTATATCTTGTGTATTTGGGCGGATGATTTTGCGATTATATTAAACTGTCATTTGCATTTCATGGTATTTTCCTATTATCTGTTGCATATTTGGGAGGATGGTTTTGCGAACCCGCAGCTGGATCCCCAAATACTTAAACCTTTTCTTTGGAATAAGTGACAAGTTTTTGGTATGTAGTGCGTCTAATGGTTGTCATGAGCTTCCAGCTCAGGTTGTCCGCCTGGGTACCCAATCCAGTCAAAACCCACTCTTAGATAACTAGGATAGAGCGAAGCTAAATCCCTACTGTTAAGCATTGGCCTAGCACGACCCAATACGTTAGGCATATTGGGCCCATTAGTAAGACCACCTTGAGTCCAAAGTTGCCCTCGGCCCGAATGGATGGTCATGCTTATGTGTTTATATTTGAAGGATATATATGTTATTTGGTGAACCTTTGTCCCTCGAGGTGGGGAGTTCATTCTAATAACATTTTGCTTACATGGTGTTTACATTCAATGTCATTCAGAGTTGATGAGAAGTCCAAGAAGAAGAAATTTCCACGAAAGTTTAGTATAGGACTATTCCCCTGCGTGGGACTGATTTTTTTTGTATACATCCCTTTCTCAAATTATGTATCCCATTAAGTTTATTCATAAAGATTGTATAAATATTTTTGCACACATTTTCAAAATTCTACTCTTTCATTTCTCGAAAGGTGAATTTTCTTTTAGTTCAAAAGTTCCAGGCTTTAGAACTACGTAGGGTGTGATTTCTCTTTCATGAGATACGTAGGCAGCTTCTCAAGGCTCGGCCCCCCATTAAAAAAAATCACCCTTCTCCACAAATACTTGGAAAAAAAAGTTTTTCCTTTTCCGTCATCCTTCCTTACAAAGGAAACATCAATTTCAAAAAAAAATGAAAATGAACCTTGTCAAATCATTTTTTGATTCACAAATCTTGAATCTAAACATTCCACCTACTTTATTCGGCTCGACCCCAATTTCATTCTTCTTTACATGAAATAATCGGAAAAAAAAAATCTCTTATCAATGCATCTCCCTAAATTCACAATTTCAAATAGGCAACAGTTTGTCTATTTAGTCATTTATGGGTTAGTATGTCTTCAAACAATGCAACTGCCTGTTTACTGTATTGCGTGATATTTTGCATTGTTCATTATGAACAAGGACTAACACTTTTGCCTTTTCAGTTATTTTTTATTTGACAGGTAATTTAGAATTAATCTGTGTTGATAAAGCTGGTCGATCACCATTATTTCACTATATCAAAGATCCCTCTCCCGACCAAGATCAGTGGAAAAGAAAAATGACAGGCCATAATGATGATACAAGTCTGACTGTGACAAATCTCACTACCATACAGCAGAACGAATTGATTGCACAACTGATGCAACAAATAGTTGAACTGAAAAGAGCTCAGGAGCCAGCAAATTTGGCCATCACTGCTGATCTTCCAGGGCCAGACCACGAGAGGCCTCCAGTTCATTTTTCTTCTCCTAATCTATCAAATTTGGCCATCACTGCTGATCTTCCAGGGCCAGACCACGAGAGGCCTCTAGTTCATTTTTCTTCTCCTAATCCATCTCATCAACCTATCCTTATTTCCACAAATCCACCAATTGTCCCTGTTCAAGCTTCACCTATCATCAATTTAGCTACCCTCGATGCAGGACCTTCTAACATCTTTTCCCAAAAATCACATAATGCCCAAGCCGACAGTACCTCTCATATTGCCCACACTATCCAACCCCAAGCAATTTCTCCAGAAA
>DF369338.1:0-13888 GCA_000787875.1 Solanum virginianum
ATATATATATATATATATATATATATATATATATATATATATATTAATGAAAACCCATAATAGAAGTAAAGCAAATCCTATACCTTGCTTTATTCTAAGCTGACGTTATTGCCCCTGAACTTAACCATGTGGGTTAGGTCTAAAAAGCCTCATATTAATAAAATTAGTTATAGTCAATAATATTGGGTGAAGTGATATTTTCTTAATTAAATAAAAAAAGGGAGGCCTTAAATATATTTAGTAGAAAATTGAAATAATTAGTCTGACTTGTCAAGTTCATTCATCATGCGTACGAGAACAGACTGTCCACGTGTACAGACAATCAACTACATGCAACTTGTCACTGGATTTCATATGCCACAAAATATTTTTTTATAAATTTATTTTTTCAATTATTGAAAACAGTTTAGCTAAAAATTGTTGGAATTTTGGTCGTTGTTTTAAGATATTCTTTTTTTTTTTTTAAAAAAAAGAAGCCACTTGATTGGGAAAAAAAGGAAGAAAATTCAATCCTTTCAGTGACAGTTGTCATTTTTAGGACAAAGAAAGAAAGGTCAGAATTGAAAACAAGATAATAATTTCAGCATTTAAAAAAAGTAATATTTTTGTTTTACTTTAATTTAATTAGGGTATATATTATCTTTTTAAAATTATAGAATCCATTTTAATTATAATTTTTAGTTTAAACTCATATTTAGTTATAACTTTATCATTTTGAATGTCACTAATATTTATGTATTTTTTATAATTACTTTAAGCAAAAAAAATTAATAATTGATGACGAAAGAAATACTTTATTTGTGGATATCTTCACATTAGATTTGCGCATAAATGTTTTAATTATGTATCTTCACATTAGATTTGTGTGTTAAAAAATGAGAAAATTTACTACCACATAAATATATATTATAGTATAATTTATTGAAGAGTAAAAGTTTAAATTTGTGAACAAATATTAGGCCTGTGCACAACATGGATTTTTGTAATTAGTACTCCCTCCGTCTCATTTTATGTAGCGTTCTTTCCTTTTTAGTCTGTTTTCAAAAAAATATTATCTTAGTAGAACTACAAACAATTCAATTTAAATTTTTTTTTATTCTTAATAAAATAATTTTCAATCATACAAATATCGATAAATATTCTTAGATCATAAATTTTAATTTTTTTTTAAAAAATAATCTTATCAAATAAAATTATACCGCATAAAATAAGACCAACGGAATATATATAGAAGTGGAAATCCAAATTAAAAGAAGCGTCCAAAATTGGTTTTCATCTTTAAATTGAACTAACAAATAGGACCACATGACACCAAAGTGAAAATGATCTAGAAGAATCCTTCTTTCAAGTGTTATTTTGTTTCTTATAATAGTACTGATTTTAAATGATTGAATATTCGTAGGTTGTATATATGATTTTTTTTTCTTCACAGAATACTAATATAATAATAGATTCGACACAATTTAAAATTGTGACTATCCTGTGTTTATGACCTTTTATTAGTATATAATAAATATAGTTGATTTTCTTGTAATTTTTAAAATTTTTATTTATAATAGTTCAAATAATTGATGATCTGTATATAGTTTTCGACAATAGCATTGAGCTATTCCTGCACTTAATTATAAGAGTGCAATTGATGATACTCCGAAAAAAGTGAAATGTATGTTATTTCTCTATTAATTATATATATACGTATCGTTTTTATTAATTATATATGTATCATTTTTAGCGTTTAATGACTCTGTAAATTATGATATTTTTATTTTGGGGGTGAGAGTGATGGAATAAGAAGGAAAGTGGAACATTGCTTTTCTAAGTGCAAATTAAATTAAGCAAGTCTCTGCTGCCCACACAAAATATATATTAATAAAAAAAATAGTTTTTTCAATCTCATTTACTTATTTCAGAAGGAACCTTTCCCCCCTTTTTAATTAAGTTGTTTAAAGTAGTAATAATAATTAATTATAAGTGAAAAGATATGTGCCAGGTAAGTTTATGTTGTCTTTTATAAAGTGGTTATGCCAACCTAAACAACTGCGTTCATATTAATTGGTTCATTCATCATTAATCATAATGCAAAGAAAGAATAAGATACCTATCATCTTTTTTTTTTTTTTTTTTGATAACAAAATAAACAAATATATAGGACCATAATCAAAGTACACAAATTCAATGATTGTTATCCTTTATCTCTGTACAATAAAAAAATCAACAAGATGAATTAACTTTAGGGAATAAAAAAATTTAAAAGAATTTTTTCTTTTCGTCTAATAGTGTAATTCCTTTTTGTGTTTCTTCTGTTTATAAAAAAAATATTTTGGTAGGTGTGGGTTCACGAGTCCCTTTTTTATTCACATATGTACAAACCCGATAACATTTTGCTATATGTGTCGTATAATTAAATTAAGAAGCTTTAATTAATTTGAGGTTTTGGACCGAAACTAGGAGAATAAAGAAAATTCTGAATTAGCCGATTAGATAATTAAATTAAAAAAATATAATGATCGAGTTATTTTACTTCAAAGAGTTGTCTTACTTTATTAAATCACGAGTGATGTATTAAAAAAATTTCACACAATCCTCATTTTAATTTCCTTTCTTCAACCAAGGCCACCAGAGATAGATAATATTTCACGAGCAAGGGTGGAGCTTTTCTCACTTTTGTCCAAGGAAAGTCAATCGTGAAAATAATTGTTTCGATATTCAAATTTATCCTGGACTATTTTATATATTTTTTAAAATAATTTGAATTGTCAATGATTGTGATATATAATGCTTTTTACATAATTTATAAATATATAAATTCATTTCAAAAAATTTAACGTCTAACAATCTATCTTAAGATGAGAAGTCTTACATCGGCAAAACACAAGAGGGATGCTGAGTATATAAGGTAATAGGTATTACTGTGACGACACAATCCACTAGTGATTTTGTCCGCTTTGATCAGTGCCCTCGCTGAGGTTTTCCTCACCGAATGAGATTCACCTAGACTCATTACTGACTGTTTGCCCACTCTGATAGCATCTATAATGATCCTGCCCGTTGGTGATATTGTCTGTTTTAAGCCTAGATCATATGTATATATATATATATATGTTAAATTTTCTAGACACTGTATGTGAAAATTTTATTAATTGATGCATATGAATCACTAGAAAACAAGAGCCTGTGACTCAAGCTTTATCTTCTAGATGTATTTATTTTCATAATATATATGATAATTATTCCATTTGTATGTGAAATAAATGGGTCCACCCAAATGTTTTAGAATCTGCCCTTATTTTGTTGAGTTGCCATCTACAGCCTCCTAATTGGGTTCTTTTTTCTGTGGGCTTTTTTGTGGTTGGCTTGGACCCAGTCCTTTATATTATCCACAAAAATGTATTTATGCGTTATATAGCATTCTTTGACTAAGCTGGCAATTTTGTATGGAACACTTAATAGTTTTGGCATCTTCTTTTAAATTTATTTAAATTTAAATATTTTGGTGGTGTCTTTTTCTTTTAGTGGGGATGGATTAATATTGAAGCATTCAAAATAGTTCACAAAAAACATGCATCAAAGAAGAATATATTATACACATACACACTCCATCCTTGTCATTGTTTTTGTCATATATAACTCAGTAAATTTCGAAAGTAGCTATATTCTAGAGCATACTTACAAACTGTAGATATAACTATTGTATCTTTTGGGTATTTGTCCTGAATTTCTTATCATAATTGAAGTTTTCTTTTTAGGAATAGAAAAACAAAATTTTTTTGTATTTGGCAAATTATTTTTCTAATAAGAAAAGGTTTATAATCCTATCATTTCTTCTTACTTGACAGCATTCACAATATAACTATAAGGGTTTGAAAGTTGTGTAGAGGGAGAGAAACATTGTGAATGTAGCTCGACTGATTGAACCACGTTAAATATTTATCTCTCTTTTGGTATTTCTCATTCTCATGTCTTTCGAGGTTGTTTTGCTAACTTCCTTATAACATCAAATTCCTGTCAATTCTAGCGGTATCATGTGAAAGAGTTATATTAGATGAAAAATATCAATTATCAGACAGCTAATATCAATTGTATCTACTAAAACCACATGAATGAATTATATGACCGATATTATATCGACATGTGTGTATTGGTAGTATCTTTCTAGTGGTTATAAGAAGACTTTTGTTGAAAAATTTACTTAGTTGTAACTTATATTATATCGACATGTGTGTATTGTATGTTAACTCTAAAGCCTATATTCAAAATCGCAGCTGTGTATCGCAAATACAGTAAATATTAATCGTTGATTAATTTCCCTATATAGTTAGGTTACTAGCTAGGACCCATTTTTTGCAGTTAAATTGGACTATTCATGGTTTGGTCAAGCTAGTCCCGTGAAAAATTAAGGGGCAACCTAGCATATTTTTTTACTGAAAAAATATCCAAAATTATTTTGCTGTTTATTAAATTATAATAATCTACTTTTACACTCTGTTTAAATTTGGATCGATTATAGTTTTGCCGTTACAAAGCTAACAAACATTTAACCTTATTGTCTTACCCATCTAACGGAATCATTCAAAAAATAAAAATGATCAAATTTAACTTATACATTAAACATAAAAAAGGTAAACTGTTCTCCTGAATTATACTTTATAATGAAAGGAAAAAAAGAAAGATAAGAACAAATTTATGGCAACAATAGAGTTTATATATATATATATTATAGAGAGTGAAGACAAAAGGAAGACATTTGAAAGGAACAAATTTATGGCAACAATAGACTCTCACCGTCTCATTTTATGTCGTACCCTTTGTTTTGGCGCGGTGTTTAAAAAAAAAGGAAGACATTTGAAACTTGTGGTATAAAATCATTCTTATATGTTTGCTTGGTTGAGAATCATTTCATTAAGGGTAATTCTAAGGTTAAATTGTTTTCAATTAGAGTAAAGTGACATTCCTTTGGGACGGACCAAAAAGGGAAGAATGCCACATAAAATGAGACAGAGAGAGTAGTAGTTTTGATGCAAATGTGTTGCACGTGAATTTGAAATCATATATTATATTATTTCTTTAAAATAATATTAATATTATGAAATAAAAAAATTAAATAAATAATTATAAATGAGATAGTAAAGTATAAGCGCGCTCCTATGAATAATGATATTTATAGGGTAGTATAAATAAATGTTTATGGTGCCTTATCAGAAAAGTCACAAATCTGTGAAAAAGTGACAACTCTAGTAAATATCACAATCCTTTGATAAAGTCATGACTCTTTAAAAAATTCACAATCATTCAAAAAACTCACAACTTTTTTAAAAAGTCACAGTCCTTCAGAAAAATCACAATCTTTTAATGTGAAAAAATATTCATTTTTAATACTTAATATATATATAATTTTAAGTTGGGTACTATAGTAATTTAACATTCAAGTTACGAAATTTATGTTTTTAAGATAGTATAGATATAATCAAACATTTAATATAATCTCATCTTTACATTTTAGGTGGATGATATCATGATATATATATATATATATATATTAATCTATGCATACATAAAGATTATGGCAGCAAGGTGGAAACAAAAATTACGTTTCATTTTTAAAATTTTATATTACGTTGAAATTAGATAAACAAATTAAAATGAGGAGGAGACACTGTAACCTACTCCGCAAGAAGCTACACCTAATTTAACGACACCAAATTCTGCTTTTCTCATATGAAAATTAACTCCAACATGCAATTTTCAAACTTTGCCAAAAATATTTGTTCGTACCCAACACCAAAGTCCAAGCCACTAAAACATTTGCTTTTATATGCAGAGTCATATTCAGAATTTCGAAAGAATGATTGTAGAGTCATATTCAGAATTTTAAAAGAATGATTGTATTATTATAAAAAGGTGAATTTAAAATATAAATTTGATCGATGTGATCTTTAAGTTCTTATCGTTGAGCTTTTTAACTTTCTAACCTCAATTAAAAAGGTGCATCCAATCATCATCGCGTTATGTAATATTTCGAGTGTGGATTCACATATCTATATTAAATATTTTTTTTAAAAAATATAACACTAATATATGTGATTTAAGAAGAGAAGCATGAGTTCACGTGAACCCGATGACCCCGCCAGAATACACCCATGGCTAGATCCTCGCGTGTTCCAATTAATAAATAACTTGGTTCTTGTTCTCAAAGATTATTGGTAGATAGTAAACTTCAACTATTTTAATAAAGTTCTAAACAAACAAATTTCTATTGTCATTTAACCATAAACTTAAAAAATTTGAATATAAAATGTACTTCTTTCCTAGTGTCGTGACGTTACAAGGAAATAATGGTTTTTTTAAAAAAAATATTAGCAATTATGGTAGTATCTTTCTAGTGGTTATAAGAAGACTTTTGTTGAAAAATTTACTTAGTTGTAACTTAAGATATTGAAATAAAACTTTGATAATATGGAAAGAAGACCTTTGTATGTCACTATACAAGAGAAATATGATTTTTTATATTAAAAACACTTGAAAATGATATTTAACTCTATATAATTAATATATTATCACAAATAAAACATTTTAATTTTCAAATTTATGTTTGGGTTGTTCAAATAGGTGAGCAAATGAGTTCAAGTTTTTATATCTACCAATTATTATTATGTGTCCATGAAAATGAATCTTGATTGAGTTAATCCTTAAAGGAACACTTTTATAGCTTTGCACATAAAAAAGCTTAAAAAGTGAGCTTCAAAAAAAAAATATAAAAAATACATGAATTATTAATATGTCTCGTATTGGTTGAGATTGAGAGAACGAACGGTTTGAATAGTTATCTTAAGACCTTATGAGCTAACTATTGAGATTGAGTAAGTCTATAATTTATTTTTAGAATCGTCAATATGAGCTAGGCCCGTTGGCTTGACCCGGCCTAATCCGGAATTTAGTGGAGTTGTGCTAAGATTTTTGAAGCCCATTCAAAAAATAAGCTTTTACTTTGGCCTGAATAAGCCTACTGATTTGTAGAGCTTGAACAATGTGGGTTGGTCCAGCTTGTGGGCCAAAGTAAAAAATAATTAAAAATAAAAATAATATAGAGTACTGAAAATAACAAGATTTCAAACTCAAATTTCATCTAAATTTTTTAGGGTATCACTACTAGGTCTATTTATTCACCTCTTCACGGGCAACTCGTCACAACTCACAAGAAGCCTTTAAGCAATTTACTTTCTCTTAAATCCTAATAGTCAAATAATTTTTTAAGGAATCACAATTCTATTTTATTCTCCATTCAAGTTTCAAAGCACAGTGAGTTTGCTTTCTTTTATTTTTCTGTACTTTACATATTTTTATTATTTTTATTTTTACTATATTATTTTATTTTGTATTCAATGTTCACTCTCTATGTTTGATATATTTAAACGCATAATTAAATTCAGGATTTGAAATTTATAAATTCTCACAACAATCTAAAATTAATATTACAATAACAATTGTGTTTATAGTCTAATATATTTTGTTTGTTAGTGAATTATTTGATATCAACCCGAATGCAGATATATTTATATTACAAATATAATATTTGATTAACAATAAATATTTGTACTTACTGTTTATGTTTTAAAATCTTAGAATATTTTTAAATTGTTAATATAAAATTAAAGCATGTCATTGACATTTAGTCTTTACTGTTTGTGTTAAAATCTTAGAATTTTTTTAAATTATTAATATAAAATTAAAGCGTGTCATTAACATTTAGTCATTTAATTGGTCTAATATTTTTTAATTATCTTTTTATTCATTTTATCACAAGAAGCTAGGATAATTAATGGATGACACAAATAATATACGTAAAGATAGAGTGGAGGTAACTGAGTTTGTAGAACCAAAGAAAAGAAAAAAGCAAATCAACAACATCAGATGTGCGAAAATGCTTCACAAGTATTGGTATAGGTGGAGATGGAATTGAAAGAGCAAAATGTGATGGTTGTAAAATTGTAATTTTTAAAATTGGTACAACTTCCAAAGGTACAAATTATGGGACATCACGTTTACGTCGTCATAAGGAGGTATGTCCAATGCTTAAATTTCATGATTTAGGTTATATGTTCATTAATCAAGAAGGCAAATTGCAGTCTAGAAAAATTGATCAACAAATACAACGTGAAAAATTTGTTGAAGCTATAATTAAGCACAATTTGACGTATTCTTTTGTTGAATATGATGGGATTAGAGATTGGATAAATTATACAAATCCAGATGTTGTGATGCCTTGTAGAAGCACAGAAGTTACTGATATAAGAAAAGTGTATACTAGAGAGAAGGAGAAATTGAAACAAGAATTGGCTAATGTTGGACATCATCTACTTCTGAGGGATATATTTGTTTAACAACTCAATTTGTTGATGAAAATTGAAGATTGAATTGTAGGATTTAAAATTTTTGTCGTATGTATCCTTCTCACTCTGGAGTTGAAATGGCTGCTGTTATATACGATTGCTTGAATGACTGGAATATAGATAAGAAGGTATTTTCTATTACATTGGATAATGCAATTGCTAATGATAACTTGCAAACTATCTTAAACGGGCATCTTAGTTTACAAAATAGTTTGATATGTGATGGTGAGTTCTTTCATGTGCGTTGTTCTGCTCATATTTTGAATTTAATTGTTCAAGAAGGTTTAAAGGCAGCTAGTGATTCCTTATTTGCAATTAGGGAAAGTGTTAAGCATGTTAGAGGATCAGATGAGAGAGTGCAAAAATTTGAGCAATGTGTTAAGCAAGCTGGAATTGAAACTAATCTTGGTTTACGTTTAGATGTGTCAACTCGATGGAACTCAACATATTTGATGCTTGAAAGTGCTTTACCATATGAATTTTTTTTTTTAGTCTACATTTACATGACAGAAATTATGTTTATTGTCCTACAATTGATCAATGGAGAAGGGCGGAAAAAATATGTGAAGTCTTGGAGCCATTTCATAAGATAACAAATTTAATTTCTGGTTCAAGTTATCCAACCTCTAACTTGTATTTTATGCAAATTTGGAGGACTGAATGCATGCTCAAAGAGAAGTTAACTAATGAAGATAGAGTTATTAAGGATATGGCTTCAAAGATGCATGAAAAGTTTGAAAAATATTGGAAGCAATATAGTGTAGTTCTTCCATTTGGAGCAATTCTTAATCCCCGCATGAAGTTACAATTTTTAAGTTTTTGTTACTCTAAGTTGGATTCTATTTCGGCACAAAAGAAGGTCACACATGTGAAGAATAAATTGTATGAGCTTTTTGAACATTATGCAAACAAGCAAAATGTTATTAATGCTTAACATCAAGTGAAGATAAGAGAAAAATCAAAGGATTTAAAGTATTCAGTGCAAGTAATGTTTCTTATGTAAAAAATTGAATATATTTCTACAATATCAAATATTTTTTTTATATATTATTATTATTGCATGTATTAATTATTTTCATGTTTTTAACTTCATAGGAATTTAAAGTATTTGAGAACCAAATTTCTTCCAGCGATGGAAAGTCGGAACTAGATCTTTACTTAGAAGAATCAAACTTTGATATGAAAAGTTTCAAGAAATGGATGTTATCATGTATTGGAAAGATTATTCTAAGAAATATCCTGAACTTTCAATAATGGCCCGTGATGTACTTAGTATTCCTATTATTACTGTTTCATCAGAATCATCATTGAGTATTGGAGGGCGTGTTCTTACCAAATATAGAAGTTGCATCCATCATGAGAGTGTTCAAACACTTGTTACTACTCGAAATTGGTTGCATGATTTTTCTCAAATTGGTAATATTTTTTTGTGTACATTTAAATCTTATAATTCTTAAATTTAGATATTTTTTAATATTTAACTAATTGATATTGCATATAAACTGTAGATGAAAATGAAGACATTCCAACATTGTCGCAAGATAATTCAAGTGTACTTGATGAAGACGACGTGTTGGTGTTAGATGCATCATGCGTTTCATGAATTTTTTAAATTTATTTTTTCACTTTTTAATGGATTGAATCTAGTGTTGGATGCACCATAAGTTTCATGAATTTTTTTAAATTCTTTTTTCACTTTTTATTGGATTGAATATTGCATATTTTTGTTTTTCATTGTGATCATTAAAAAACAATTAGATTAGTATTCTCATTAAGCTAGTTATATTTTTACTTGAGGTCAAACTTAATAAGTATTATAAAGATTATTTTATTTGTGAATTTGGTTACAAATAGTAACACCAATATCATGTAATATTGTCTTATTGATATTTATGTTAATATTTTTAAATTATACTTTAATTTTAAAAAATACACTTCAAAAAAAGTGTGCTGACACAAGGCGCGCAACCACACTCTGGTGGGTTGGGCTTGTTGTTTTCTGGCCCACAAAAAAAAAAGGGTCAACCTGACCTGACTCATCAAATTTCAAAGCCTATAAAGACTAGCCCGAATGAAATGGATCAGCCCGAATTGACAGCTCTATTTATTTTCTTCATCAAGCTAGAACCACCCCTATCTTAGTTGTATTATATTACTAATTAAAATATTAAATACAATATTCATCTTGATTGTTACTTACTGTATGTATCATTAAATCCATTATTATGCAGCGACAACAATAGATTTGGTGTAATTACACTATACCTTTTTTTTCTTCTCATTTTATCTATGCTTATCATCAAATAACCTTATGTTATTCTTTGACCTACCTTTTTATAATAACTTTACCTCATACCCTATATTTCTTATAGGTTTGTTCTTCAATTGTTCATGCTACATTACATAATGACGGTAAACGATACAATCTATTCAAATATTATATTCATCAAGACAACACAACACAATATAATATATTATACAATGAAATGTAACAACCATCCAAACAAAGTGTAGTTGGAAAGAAACTTCATTGTTATTTAGAGTTTCCAGAACAGCAATGAAAGAGTCTCTGCAAAGAAGCAATCATCAGGCTTTAACTGGAGCTCCTTTTTGTCATCTTGAAGCTGGATGGAAAGCAAATCAGTTGAAAGAGACTTGATTCACTATTTTGTCCTTCCAAACAATTTCGTCTGATATTGCACCGAGTATCTCCTTCAGTTCCACCTTTACAAGGTAGGCGTACACATCATCCTCCCTAGACCCCACTTTTGGGTTACACTGGGTATAATGCCGTCATTATCTCCTTCAGTTCCAATCTTGGTGATATAAGGAAAAATAACCATTCCTTTCCAAAGTGAGACATTGAGCCTTTCTATATGGAGAGTTTGACAATTTCGCAATAGTACCTATAACCACACTGCATCAGATCTTTTCTCAAAGTTCACCATAGCATTTCCAGCATCAGAAGGACAGTCGAGAATGCTCATGATTTCCTCACGGTCTTGATTCTTCTGTCGTGCAAGGCTCAGATAATTCACAGGTTCGATATTGAGGAGTTTTATACTCCCACAGATTGAGCATGTGAATGATAAGGTGTAATAGGCTCATATTGGTATTTCTTCTTGGAGTCTAATACAGTGCACGTAGTCATCCCTGCAACCAACAAATATTTCCCCACCAATCATCACAGGGGAGGAGAAGATGTCTCCTCCAAGTTCGAACCTAGCAAATTCCCGCACCATATCACATGGTTGATTTTCTCCGTCAAAATTCAAGCTGACTTGAAGAACACGTACACTTCCAGAACTGGAGCAAACACAGACTAACCTGGTAATGGCATATACACACATGGATTAAGTTCTTATTGACTTATTATGGTCCATAGAATAATTCATTGCATGATCAATCTACAATAACTATACCTTTGAGACAGGGAAGAATCAATACATCTCAATAGCAAGTGTTCATCAACGTAGGCAGATGAAGTAATTGGATGTCCAACATCATGCTTCCAGAATAAATCACCTTTTTCCTAGCAAAACATGAAACCCCATTGGTATGATCAAAGATTTCATATGATGAAGTGCCAATAATGTCAACCACAAGACAGAATTCTTGTGTCGGACAGGGGCAAAGAAGAAAAGACGGAAAAAATTTGCAATTTGGCATGCATGACACAATTCTATACTATACTATGGGGTATAGTAGGGTAGTAAGATTGTTGTGTCTTTATATCATATGTTGTCATTACCTATCTTATAAATGTTAATTTTATTGTATTTACTATCATGTGCTTTTCGTTATTAGTCGTTCTTCCTTTTTTCTTTTCTTTTCCTTTCCCCCTTTCCCCATATCTAGTTTATTCTAGTTATGGGTTCTTGAGACGAAAGCTCCCAGGAAACAACCTCTCTACCTCTGTGACGTAGTGGTAAGGTCGGCGTACATTTCACCCTCCCTAGACCCCACTTGTGGGATTCCACTGGGTATGTTGTTGTGTCTTAACATCAATCAGGTAAATGAAAAAAGCCACTTTTGTTATATGAATTCAACAGCCCAAAAGTATCCAACATTGAAGCTTATGGCTGAAAGAAGAAATACATATATTTTTGTAAAAGGAATAAAACTCAGGAGGAGCTGATGTGCAGGTATTTTTGGAGAAAAAGGAGCTTAATGAGGAAAAGATGCAGAGATTAAGAAACTTGCTCTGACAGTTGGATAGAACAGCCAAATTTTGGTCTTCAAGCTACTTAAAAGATTGACAAGAACTTCTTCCAGTTAGTGCACAAATATTGGTAAGGGGAATGCACCATTAGCATATTATGCTCTCTACAGTTAGAGAATAATGTGATAATCATATGCTGCCCAAGAACAACTGAAGTTCAAGATCTTTACCAAATCAAAGGAGTAGACACTGCCATCTCTTGAGCAAACAAGCACCTGTAGAGATTTAAAAAGGAGAATATTCATACACGTGAAACATTTAGATTTTGAGAAACTACTAACAGAAAAATAAGGCTTTCCGAATGTTAAGAATGGAATACTAAGGATACCAAAACTAAACTTGTGAGATGCCTAACTACCTAATTAGGCTGATACTTATTTGGACAGTGAAACTTTAGGGTGACTGCTAGTGATTGAGTAGTAGTAAGGTCTTTCCACAGACAGAAAATACAAGCACACAAAACTGGAAGTATTGAGAAGTGAGAATCAATGGAAATCAAAAGTAGGTCAAAAACATTTGCAGAGTCATTAAGCAATTGGATTATGGTTCATAAATAAGGCCATTAGTTAATGGTAGACATCCTACTACTTATCGGAGGCAGAAAACTGGGCAGCAAGTATGAAGGCCATCACGGGAAATTTAAATGTGCCTTCTGGCTCCTTCCTCACCCTCATAAAGGAAAGGGATATCGTCTAAGACCTCGAAATCTACAACATTGAGACTTTCATGTTTGTTCTCCTCACCAAAAAGGTTTGGTACATCTCACCTACTACACATGATCAATGAGATTTTTGCTTGGGCAATTCAAACTAGAAAGTGTAGGCAGTCTGACCCCAGCACGTGCATAAGGTTATGTGTCCTTGTGGATGGTTATTTTAACATAGAAGTGTGGTGGGATCTATCTGATTTATAATTGTAGAAGATATTATAGGGAGAAACAATCACCTGTAAAGGTAGCGCACGAGATATGCAGGGCCCAGCAAATATTGGGCCAGTTGTACTCACCTATTCCACAAAATTTTAGTACATAAATAATTAGTAACTAATGAAAATTGAAAAGAAAAAAGAGGACATCTCACTGGAAATGGACAGATGTGCATCAACAAAAGATCATATGCCCAATTTCATTTGGTAGTAAAGATCGTATCTATTGAATCAAGCAAACTACGTATTCATGCTCCAGTAGATTGTTATACGCCATTTGTTTTACAGACATATCATCCTATTTACGGATGCTCACATTTCAAACATGGCAATGGAAAAATGATCTTATCTCAGA
>DF369333.1:685-13846 GCA_000787875.1 Solanum virginianum
GAAAAATATCTTTACTTTTACCTATTATAGCTCAATTGTCCTTAACAATATTTATTTTTAGTTAAAAAATACCTTTTTTAAACGAAATTATGAAATATCATATGTAAATAACTCGACTCATCCAGGTCAACTCAAAATAATTACTTAGAAATTATTGGTTTGAAAGTGCAAAATCCTTCAATGCTTGACAATTGTGATTACACGGATTCAAAAGACTTAATAATATGTTGTTCGTTTGAAGATGCAATTTTCGATTCAAAATTGGTACAAATAAGCTTCAATCGATTCTAAATTTAGGTTCAGTTCGACTTGTTCATCCTTTAATAATGGTAAATTCTTAGAAATTCATCCCTAATAATTAAGAGCAATAACAAATTTAGATGAATTGGTTATTTACGACTGGATATGATATTTATGTCGACTAATAAATCAATATCATCTATTTAATTTAACGTCCTACATATACCATCTCAAATTCCATTAAAAAGGAGGGATACTTTTAACCGTGAACAACAATTAATATCTAACCGTGTCTTTTAATGTTTAATACACCCCTTAAAAAAGATATTTATAGCATGTTTGATCAACGTTTTATGAAGTCCAAAGTAGTAATTTGTTTATTTTAAAAATTGTTAGTTAAAGTCCAAAGTAGTAATTTGTTTATTTTAAAAAATTATTATGAAACTGTATAAAACAATACAAAGAATAAAGTAGGAGAGAAGAGAAAAATTTCTTATTGTTCTGAATAATATTAAGGTGTATTACAATGAAGGAAATCCTTAATTTATAAGCAAAAACTGACTTGGTCTCCAAGTAAGAAATTGAATTGGTCTTCGACTAGAATTCCTAACTCTTAAAGGAATCTACATAAATAGACATTCATCATAAATAGAATATGTTTATAACAATTTGAGAATATTATCTGTAACAGTAAAAAATAATTATTAAATCAATTTAAAGTATTAGAGATAGAAAAGTGTAGGGAATCGTTGGAACAACAGTGACTTGTCTTTGTATATCCTCTAGGCCACGTAAAGATTATTATTATTGTTATTTTTATTTTATTTTTTGATAATTATTTTGTCTAATTTATACATTTCTTTTAATTGATAATTAAGCTAGTTATTTCACTTTGTTAATTTTAAGAAACTCTTTAATTAACTCATATTAGTTCATCTTGTGACCAAATCTTCTTCGTATTCAATGTCTCTATTTAAATATGGAGAAATTTTATCATAAGATAAAATAATTAATAATTTGAGTAACCAAAAGCATTCTTGGTCAAAAAGTTTTAAAACAACTTTCATTATTATAATGAGAAGGAATATTGTTTTCATCATTATGTCTTAAATTTTATTTAAATTTGATTATCTTTATCTACATAATAAATATATTATTGTAACTTCATAAAAAGTGTTTTTTTATGTCAATTTACTTGTGGCAGGTTTTCATATCTTATTAGGAGTATTATAATTATTCTTAAAAAAGAAGAAGAGAGACGTCATTATCATTTTCATTTTTATACTATCTCTCAATTCTTTCTTCTTTTCTCTTTCATCAGATACCCTCACCCACCCCTCCATTCCTCCTTCTTCATCATCGATGAAGAACACTCTACCAAACGACAAACTCGACCCCATCGACCTCCAATAGATCTGACGAATGCAACAGTTTAGTGCGAATTCGTTTCAAAAGTCACTCACGGTCTCATCCCGCTTTCTAGGTCCCTCAATCAACGGTGAAAACTTTCAATCTGTTGAAGATTTTAAAACAAATCCCGTAGATTCTTGTCCCCAAGGATGAAATTCAATTTCCATCGATTTTTTCAAATTGCCTTGTGATATTCCCTCCTAAGATTGCCCTAAACCCCCTATAAAATCCCTCGTTCATCACGATAAAGGGGGTTTCTCATTTTTTTTTCAAAAGACAGACATAAATTTCTATTTTGCAAAGTAATTCCAGAGAAATCGATTCAACCTTGAAAGTGTTCTTGAAGCCGTAAGATTCAGGTTTCGAAAACGGGATTGCGTTTTGGGTGATGAAGGCTTTCTCCTAAGCTCGTCGTCGTTGTCCTAATTCGCTGCCCTAAAACAGGTAACCCTCTCGTCTAGCTCATCTTGGTTCCATTTAAGTTCATATATGTGTGAATAAGAGAAAATCTGGAAGCTATTGAAGTTTTTTTTGTGAAATGATCGAGTTTGTTTTGACTGAAAATGTTTTGTGTGACGAGTCAATGTTGTGACATTATTATTGACTGTTGATATATTTTCAGGGTCATAGAGTCATATTCAGTGCTTCACTCGTATTTTTTTGTTCGATTCTTGTTGCATTTGGTTTGATTTCGAGATTTCCCATTTGAATGGCGTTTTAAAAGTTTCAGTTGTACACTTCTTTTAAGTTTTAAAAGTTAAATCTTCGATATAATTCTAAGTATTTCTTGTTGAAATGGTTTCAAATCTATGAAAATATGTTAAAAATTTGTAGATTGTTTAAGGCATTGATATGTTATAGTTTGCTTTTGGGTGTTAGTCTCATGTCAGTAAATTGAACCCGCCTACATATCCCATTTTTGTTTTGATATGTACAGAGATGCCTCCGTTTTGAAGTCTGATTTCTTTCCAGCATTTTAAAAGGTTAAAAATGATTTAATTGGCAGTGTGGCAGCTGATTCATTTCTGTTTTGTTATTCACATTTAGATGTTATTTGGTCTAAGTGAGTCAATGGTTACTCTGTTATGGGTCTATTCCAGTCTGTCTCTTAGTTGTCATATCTTCATCTCTTTATCTAATTATGCTATCAAAAGTCCAAGGTTTCAGTTCTTAATTTGTGGTAAGAAGTCAAGTGTCCAAATCCCAAAGTTTACTCATACTCATAGCTGAATATTTATCTTCTTTGTTTTGCTCTCATATTCGAAGTTTTTTGTCAGTTTACAGTGATACTAGTTAGTTTAGCTAATGGTTCTATCAGTCCTGAGTTGTTTTCTATTGAAATCATGTCAAAATTTAGTACACATTTTGGACTGTTTCAGAGTTGATCGTAATCTTTGATGTCTATCTTGAAGATGCTATGTTAGTGTGATATATTATGCTATGAGTTATCTTGTGTCGTAGCTATTCGTTCATAGTCGCTTTCTCTCTTAGGCGTAATGTATTCACTAGAATCAGTAATATTGAGTCTAGTTATTTGTCTTGTCATAACAATTATTCTGTATCATTTATTCTTTCTTTTATGTCTTGAATATGATCATATGCAGTAGTATTTTGTTGTTTTCGTGTTCTTTACTTGAAGCAACCTGTCAGCCTCTCTAAGAGATCTGAAAATTTGTTCTCCTAAAGTATATGTACAGATATGGATACAGAGAGCTCTCATTGTGTTTAGTCTATTAAATATGATTTCCTTATCTAATTTGGCTTAAGTTCATAGGATGCTATATATCTTAAGTCTCAGATCCTCATTACATGCCTTGATTTAATTCTTGAGTAGTTCTCCAATCTACTATACTTGATCTTTGCTTCCATGACCCCTTTATTTTTCTTTGATTTCAAAGAGTCGGGACTCTTCTTTTCTGCTTAAATGACATTTAATATGATAATATTGGTAATCATATATTTCCGTCTGCTGCATCATGGTTGGAACATAGAAATGTTGGTAACCTTTCCTCTAGTAGGAGTATAGTTGTTATTTCTTTGTGCTAAAGTCCAAGCTCCTTTGCTTCATTAAGGTTTGTTGATAACTTGCTCTTTTTATGTTTAAATTTAGCTTTGTTAGAAATGCCATATTATTTTGCTTTGAATATTTTTATTGTAGGTATTAACTCCTATTTTCCTCCTTTATTGCATGTGATTCCTCCCCGAGTCTTTTGGACTCCCTTTCGCATTCCATTGGGCCGTGTAGGCCTCGTTCCTTCGATTTTTCAACATCCTTGAGTGTGTCGAGTCAAATGGAAGCTCAAGTATAGATTTTGGAAGATGTATATAGGTTGTATCCACAACTTATACACATCTGACATACAACAGAGAAATGGGCCAAAAGCCCCCTTTTGACAGCAACAGCGTTGGTGGGCTAGGCAAGCCCAATCATTTATTTAGAAAATAGGATAGGGCTTTAAGGTTGGGCCTGCCAAAACCCAATGTTTCCTTTTATTTCTTAGTTCTCATTTTCTTGTATTTATTTGTTTATGTGGATTTTAACTAACATTATTTTATTGTATTTGTTTTAGTCTAATTAAATTCCCCAATATGTCAAAATCATTTGTGTTATTTTTCATCTTTTGAAATTGATTTTTTTTCCAGTTTATTTGAAAATAAAAAATATTTTTTTTGCCTTAGATTTTTTATATTTTAAGTACTTATGATTTTTTTTATTTGTTTCAATTGGTTAAGCCTTTTTAAGATAAAATGCAACATTTTTGTTTAACTAATTAAAGTTCGATTAAGTTTTATATTACCTCGAATCTTTCAAATATGCTTTTAAGTTTTGCTTTGAATTCTTTTAAACTAATTTTCAAAAGTTAGTCAAAATTTTTTAATCATCAGATAATCGCGTGTTAGCGGCCATTTTGAGTGCGTAAAACCTTCTCGAATCGGAAATGTGAACCTGAACCCTTTTTTTGGATTTTAAAAGATTTTTTTTGTTTAAATTTTTTAAAATATTTTAACGGTTTCTTGATTTTTCCTAAAATCAAGTAGTGACTCTGTTTCAATTTTGAAGGTTTAATTTTACTTAAATCAATCAAGTAGTAAATTGAATTTTCAAAACCAAAGTCATTTGTCCATATAACAAAAATGGCGACTCCGTTGGGGACTTTAATTAGGTTCTAACAATTAGATTAGGTTGTTTGACTAACTATTCGGTTTGTAATATTTAGTAATTTTAATTTTCTTATTTGCTTTATTTGTTTAATTCGAATATAAATTGTCATCCCGCTCATACTTCCTCCAATTTTGGAAACTTGACACTATCACACATACGCGCAAGGTGTGCTTTGCTCACCCACAAACTTCTTTTAAAAAAATTCAAAATTTAGGAGAGTTGGCATATGCGCGGAGTGCCTAGATCTTTTTTTGTGTGGCTGCTTAGCCTCCTCACTCGAGTTGTCCGCTTGGGAACCTATTGTCTAGTAAGCCAAATCTTAGAAAACATATGGTAGAGTTATACCACCCCTATTGATTTAGGTGATGCATGTATATACCTTAGGTGGGTTGATGTTCGGCATCAACTCCACATTTAGGAAATCCACCCATACGTCGACGGGTTTCACAACTCAACGACCAAAAAAGCATATCCGGTGCAACGTCATCATGATAGACGGATCCAAAGTCTCACTTTGTCATAATGAGTTTGGAGATTGTTTTTATTTTATTTTACTTTGTATTTAGGATAGATCCCATCTCGCCAATTCCCCAAATTAGAATGATTGAAGGTATCCCATACAAGTTGAAAGCATGGTGAGGAGATTTCAGCCTTGGTGAAAAACTAATTATTACGAAGAGGGTGGGGTTCCTCACTAAGTTATTCAGTATCTCTCCTGACAAGCACGTAATTAGAGCATTGATTTCATTTTGGATCCCGACCATGTCGTATTTATGTTTAGAGACTTTGAGTTAACATCTACATTGTTGGAAATAAGTTATTTTACCGGTTTGAAGTATCAAAGAAGAGGTCAAATTGTTCCACATAGTCAATCAGGAAGAAAATTTCTTCATTACTTAGGATTGAAGAATACCAAAAATCTGGGATGCTTTGAACATAATTGGGTTTTCTTACATTATTTATATGAGAGATATGGACGTCCAGATAGCTACAAATTGTTCGAAAAGGAATTCTCTTGCACTTCTGGCCATTGGCAAGATAGGCGTCATATCACATTTGTTGTGGCTTTACTTGGGACTTTAGTGTTTTCAAGAGAACATGAAATATTAGTACTTGCATATAATCTGTGGCTAGAACACTTTTTGAGGGAGTCGATGGCGAAGAACTCACCTTAGTCCCTATGATTTTAGCATAAATACTCCGAGCTCTTGGAAAATGTAAAAGAGGAAAAATAAACTTTTTTGAAGGTTACAATCTTTTTTTGCAAATGTAGGCGATAGAGCATTTTTACCAATGAGAAAATATGGTGGACATACTATAGTGATACCAATCGTATCGACAATTTTTACGATAGGATGAAACAATTTATATCTCCAGTTGGTACCGATGATTGGCATGAATTTTTGGTTTCCCACACTAGTGATCAAATTCAATGAAAGTATCCATTACTCTCACGCTCTATTGTTTATATAAGATGTAGAGGGTCATACTACATCGAGCTTATTGGGTTAAAAAGACTTCATCCATATGGTTCGATACGCGTGCTCTAACAACGCGATTAAATGCAAGTAATTCCTCTTCGAGCAGACATGAGAGTTTCTGAAATTTTCTTTGGATCGGACTTTGAAGTCCCTACAGTTGGAGAGATTCTTCATGAGTGGGATAATGTTATTACTACAAAGCTAAGAAATGCACCAGTAGGAACAACTCCAAAATATCAAGTGTGGCTTCGAGAGGCCCGTTGTAGCATAAACCTAGAATATGAGCAAGGTTTTGAAGATCTCAGAATAACGATTTGGATACAACACAATCGTCTTGGAACTAACACAATCACTCTAGAGATGCGGGTTCAAATGGCAAATATAATGCAGTATTTGAAGAATATAGAAGCGGGACCGAACAATATTGGAGCATCATCCTCATCTACTCTACCGTCTTGATCAGAAGCAAATATAGGTCAAGTCTTAGTGTTTTCCTTATGTTATGTTATTATAATCTTAATAATGAACTTGTGATGCTAGCAATGTACTATTTTATTAGTATTTAATCTTTTATCTTTCAAACTCGATTTGCCTCAATGACTTGGATCAATCTATCATAATCTCATATATTTGGCGTATAGGCCTACCCCGGGCATAAAAGGGTCACCTACATTTAGGACACGCAATAATAATTTTTGTGTTATCTATTTTGACTGTTGTGTGTTCATTGCCTTATGTGTACTCTCTTGTATTTCTTGCCAACTAACATATTTGCCTTTGAGTAATTCTTCTTACAGGTAACTTAGAATTGATCTGTGTTGATAAATTGGCCGATCATCCACACTTTACCCGATCTAAGTTTTGAAAAGGTTCCTTCCCTGATCAAGACTCGTCAAAGACAACAATGGCTGGAAACAATGAGGATATGGGCTCAACTGAAATTACCGTAGTAGATCCCGTTATTGCTGAGTAAAACAAGTTAATTGCACAACTGATACACCAAGTAACTAAGATGAGGATTGAGATGCAAAAGGCCCAAGACTTGATAAACTTGGTCATTTCTGCTAACCTTCCCGGTCCTAACGATAAGAGGCCTCCACTCCCCTTTCCTCATCAGAACCCAACTTGTGAACCTACCTTGGATAACCCACCCTTTATCTCTGTTTAAAACACCCCTACTATTGATGCATATCATGCCAGCTCTTCACGCCACACACCTCCTCCGCTACAAAATCCCAATACCAACAACATGCAAGCCTTCACTTCTCCTCAAAATCTCAACACTACTAACCCCCAAATAGCCCCTCCAAAAGACCAAGAACAACACACTTAAAACCCACCTCCTACTCAACATTCGCCTCTTAAAGCTCCTTTTCATATTCCTACCCTTCCCGAGCCACATATTCCATATACCACATACCCCGAGATTGATCATTATGAGGAGAAGGAGAAAGAGTGGAAGAGTAAGGAAGAAATGACCAAGTTGAGCATCAACGAAGAAATGACCAAGTTGAGCATCAAGGAAGAAATTGCGAAGGCTATGAGGTAATTTCACATTGCACTAGGTGTTGAAGAATTGAGCTACGAGAATTTATGCATTTATCTTGACTTGGACCTTCTGAAGGGGTTCAAGGTCCCAAAGTTTAACACTTTTTCAGGAACGGGAAACCCTTTGGCTCATTAGAGCTTATTGTGACCAACTTGTAGATGGTGGAAAGAATGAAGCATTGTTAATGAGGCTCTTCAGTTGGAGCGTAAGTGGTAAAGCTCTAGATTGGTTTACTTCCTAAGAAGTTAACCAATGGGCAAGATGGAGTGCACTAGCCAAAGAATTTATAGAAAGGTTCGCCTATAACGTTGAGGTTGTCCCAGATCGTTATTCTTTAAAAAGGATAAAGTAGAAGACCATAGAAATCTATCGTGAGTATGCCTATAGGTGGAGAAAAGAGGTTGCCAAAGTTCGACCTCCCATGTCAAAAAAAGAAGTTGTCGAGGTATTTGTGCGGTCACAAGAGACAGAGTTTTATGAAAGGATAATATTGCTCGTCGGAGCAAAATTCACAGACATGGTTAAGATAGGTCAAACCATTGAAGACTGACTCGGGATGAGAAAGATCACCCGTATATCAAATTAGGTTGGATTCTCAGGATTATCGAGAATAAGGAAAGTGAATATGTCAGCAATTTCCAATACGCAGGACAAGGGGAGAACCGCTAGCGGCAACCCTAAAAAATCACGCCTCCTCAAAACCGTTTTCGACCCCCCTCAAGCTCATCCCCTATTTACTATACCCAACCAGGGTATCAAACGTCACCCATACACAACCAAACTCCTCCCCCTCACTATCATTCCCCAGAATACCCAAATTTCCACTCAAGCTACCATTCTCAATCACCGAATTGCTCCATCATCTAGCCAATTTATCAAATTCCCCCTACTAATTACCCAGTCCCAAATCACCAAACCCCACCCCCAAAGTATATCACCACGCCACATATGAGATTCCAAACTCCTACTCCTCCTCATCAAAATCCTCTGAATTACCATCGAGTACCCCCACCTCCACAAAATAACTACAACCCTCCCCGTCCAAATACAGATAAGAAACCGCCTAGGGTGTTCACTCCACTTGTCGAAAGCTGAACAAAGTTGTTTGAAAGATTGTTAGTTGCGGGATTAGTCCATCCTACCCCTCTAAAACCAGAGACATAAACTCTTGATTCTTTAGGAGCGATCAAACTTGTGCTTATCATTCTAACAGTATTGGACACGATACCAAATATTGTCTAAGTCTGAAGCACAAATTTTAAGATTTGATTGACCATGGCGTAGTTGTTCTTCAGACCACCACTCCTAATGTGTACAACAATCCTTTGCCTAATCATGGTGAAATACCATTGGTATGATCGAGAAAAAGGAGGATTGGTGTGGACTAAGACGATAGTCCTAGATAATGTTGATAGCTTGGAAAAGAATGTGGCATTTTTATGCATCTATGAAAAATCAAAGTTTATAATCATGATACCTCCGAAGGTTGTTGCTTTGGTACCAAAGAGGGTTCCTACTCAAAACAAGTTTGTGGTCGGAACTGGTAATACTCAAAGTTTGGCCAGGTCGGGTAGATGTTATATGTCAGAAAAATTAACCAAGAATGGTCAAAATAGGAGGCCGATAAGTGAAGCCGAAGTGGAGGAATTTTGGAGGAAAATGCGGCCTAAAAAATACCCTATTTTGAAGTATTTAGAAAAGACACCCGCCCAAATTTATGTATGGACATTGCTGATGAGCTCGCAGTGTCATCAACAAGCGTTGATGAGGGCACTGGAGGATACCTATGTGCCCGTGGGAACTGATAACAATAATTTGGCAGCTATGATAAGCCAGGTCACCCGAGGACATCATATCAGTTTTGGGGATGATGAACTATCGTTCAAAGGAATAATGCACAATAAGAAGCTTCATATTACAATCAAGTGTCAAGATATGATCTTGAATCATGTTTTAATCGACGATGGATCTGGTTTGAACATATGCCCTTTGTCTACTCTTAAACAATTAGGTTCCGATATTGGGAAATCCATCAAAGCGAGGTTAATGTGAGGGCATTTGATGGTAGTCAAAGAGACACATTAAGATTGGTGAATCTGGGAATTCATGTAGGGCCCGCTACGTTTGTGGCTGAATTTCAGGTAATGGACATCACCACCAGCTACAACATGTTGTTAGGAAGACCTTGGATCCATATGGCTGGAGCTGTACCTTCTACCCTCCACCAAATGATGAAGTTCGTTTGGAATGAGTGCGAAATGGTTATTTACGATGAGGGAAGCCATTCGAATGTATATGTACCCATTGTGTATAATGTCACTAGAGGGTTTGATTTCTACACAGTTGAGATCGTAAATGCCACTGAGGGTGATTGGACGTCCGGACCTCCTATGCCAATTGTTTATAAGATGATTGCCACAGTCATGCTAAGGAATGGGTTTGAACCTGGTTCTGGACTAGGGAAGCATTTGCAGGGCATTACTGAGCCTATCCCATTACCAACGAAGCAGTCAAAATTTGGCTTGGGATATGTTAGGTTGGAGGAAGACGAGTGGGAAACACAGAACCAAAAAAGAGATAGAGCACTAGCTTGGCCAATACCCTATCTATATCAGTCATTTTCGGTACAAGAATACATCGATGACGATGATCTTGGGGAAGGGATCTGGAACCTATTTGAAGAAGTTGATGCAGTTGATGATAATGATGCAAAACTAGATAAACGAGTATCGAAAGAGACGTCTACCCCACTGTTGATTCCCCACACATCTTGGTAGATGAAGGCTTGTTTAAATACTTGTTTTAAAGATTAGTGACAGTCCAGTGGAGGCCCGGGACCCACCACTTACTTCTATTTTACCCCGTTTATTTTGCTTCAATTTCTGTGTAATGATTTTAAAAAGGCAGATTGACCCATGGTTATGGCCAAAGTTTGTATGCTTTCAGGTTATGGCCAAAGTTTGTATTCTTTCAAATGAAAGCCTCCATTTATTTTCAAAAATTACACTTACTATCCATTTTATTGTTCCTATTATTTTATCTAACTATGTGTATTTATGATTTTAGTATAAATAATTTTAAACCTGCCAATGTCATGTCATGTCAAAAGTTGAATGAACATAATGAAGCGGACAACAATGAGCTTGAGAACTATGATGAAAAAATAATAGTACCCGAATATCTTGCTGAGGAGTTAAGACAATTTAAGAATTGGGATAAGCCTAATCTAGATGAGACTGAAACAGTGAATTTGGGAGACGGGGAATGTGTCAAGGAAACCAGAATCAGTGTCCATTTAACGAATGCTCAGAAGGGAGAACTTACTAGTTTGCTCGAAGAATACATGAATGTGTTCGTCTGGTCTTATGAAGACATGCTTGGTTTGAGTATAAATATTATCTTTCACAAATTGCCAATTAATCCAGAATTCAGCTCGGTAAAGCAAAAGACTCGGAAGTTCAAGCTAGAACTGAGTCTAAAAGTCAAGAAAGAAGTTACTAAGCAGATACAATCCAAGGGGGTGGAAGTAACGCAATATCCCACTTGGTTGGCTAATGTTGTTCCGGTGCCTAAAAATGATGGAAAGATTAGAATTTGTGTTGATTATAGAGATCTCAACAAAGTCAGCCCTAAGGATGACTTTCCATTGCCAAACATCCACATGCTCATTGACAATCGTGCCAAGCATGAGATACAATCATTCATGGACTGCTTTGTAGTATATCACCAGATCTTAATGGATGAAGAAGATGCAGAAAAGATAACTTTTATCACGCCCTGGGGTGTTACCATTATCGAGTAATGTTGTTCGGTCTTAAGAATGATGAAGCTACTTATATAAGGCCTATGACAACTCTTTTTCATGACATGATTCATAAAGAAATGAAGATGTATGTGGATGATATTATCATCAAGTCCCACGAGAGTTCAAACTATCTAGCTCATTTGATAAAGTTCTTTAATCGTCTACACCAGCATAATCTGAAATTGAATCTTGCCAAATGTGCTTTTGGAGTACCTGCTGGCAAGTTGCTGGGATTTATAGTCAGTCGAAAAGGTATTGAGCTCGACCTATTAAGACTAAAGTAATTTAAGAATTGCCTCCTCTCAAGGCGAAAAAAGAACTCATAAGTTTCTTGGGAATATTGAATTATATTAATCGGTTCATAGCCCAATTTAAATTGATTTGTGACCCTATCTTCAAGTTGTTGAAAAAAGAGGCACTAACTGAGTGGACCAAAGAATGCCAAACTGCTTTTGATAGTATCAAGAGTTATTTGGCCAATCCACCAGTACTAGTCCCTCCACGAGAAGGTAGTCCACTACTATTGTACTTATCTGTCTCTGATAATGCATTCAGATGTGTGTTATGCCAACATGATGAGATTGGGAGAAAAGAGCGAGCAGTTTACTATCTGAGTAAGAAATTCACTCTTTATGAAGCTCGATACACTTATTTGGAGAAGATTTGTTGTGCTTTGACTTGGGCCGCTAAAAAAGGCACTATCTCTCTTTATACACTACTTACCTCATTTCAATGATGGATCCATTGAGGCATATTATTTGCAGAAGGCAATGCCAACAGGAAGGTTAGCCAGGTGGAAAATGCTATTGAGTGAGTTCGACATTGGATATGTGAATCAGAAAGTGATCAAAGGATAAGCTTTAGCTGATCATCTTGCAGAAAATCCAGTCGATGATGATTAGGAACTGCTCAAAACCTACTTTCCAGATGAAGAAATATCATTTGGGGGGAAGGCATCTCTGAGACATATTCTGGCTAGCGAATGTTCTTTGACGGAGCCGTGAATTACCGAGCTAGCGGTGTTGGAGCTGTCTTGGTATCAGAATTTGGTCAACATTATCCAATGGCTACAAAGCTTCGATTTAGTTGTACTAACAACATGGCTAAGTATGAAGCTTGCATTTTGGGTATGAAATTGGCTATAGACATAGATGTTCAAGACTTGTTGGTTATTGGAGATTCAGATCTTTTGATTCATTATGTTCAGGGAGAGTGGGCTGTGAAGAATCCGAAGATTGTACCGTATGTGCAACTGGTACAGAGATTGTGTAAAAGGTTTCAAAAGATTGAGTTCAAGCACACACCAAGGTCACAAAACAAATTCATGATGCTCTTGCCACCGTTTCTTCGATGATCCAACATCCAGACATGGTATACATTAATCCTTTGGAGATATATTTAAAAGAGCAACACACCTATTGCATGTTGAAGCAGAACCAGAAGGAAAGCCTTGGTATTTTAATATAAATAAGTATTTAGAGACTGAAACTTATCTTGAGAATGCTACTTCCGA
>DF369331.1:0-14313 GCA_000787875.1 Solanum virginianum
GAGGTCTGTGGACATGATGTGAGTGTGGGTCCTATCAGTTAGTTTGTGTATAATATATATATGCCGTGTGTATGGGACTTAGCCACCAGTTTGAACATTCTGTACCTATATTGTGTTTGTTGGGCGGTTTAACCACAGCGGTGACTTTATCGTCCCGCGAATATATATCTATGCCTGTTGTGTATTTGGTTGGTTCGCTGGAATCTTTCTATTTCAGGTGGCTAGTCAATAAAACAGAGAAAACCCTGCCGAAATTTTCCTAAATGAATAGTAACTTATATCGGAGTCTGGTTTGGTTATGTGGTTCGGGCGCCCCAAACGGGTGCCAGTCACGTCGTGACAATAAGACCATGTGAGCTATTACATGAAATCTTAATGTCTCACCATATAATAGAAAAAAGCAAGTCTACTTCCAAGGTGACCCTCTTGTCCATACTTGAAGCAGCCGTTGGTGCCCAATCAACACTACCCCAAATAAAGATTGCCAAACCTTCTACATGGTGGATTTCCTTTATGGCCTCGATCATCAATAAAAATTTCCAAATCATAGACTTAAAATCCCCGATTTTCAACATCCAAAATCATGAAATTGAAGACAAAATCAAAATAAAAGTCATGAAAACTAATTAAAATGATGATAGAAACACTTAACCTAAAGATTTCAAAAAAAGCTTCATCAAAAATCACCCCAAAAGCTTAAAATATTTTAAAATGGAGTAAAAATGATGTTTCTCAAAATTAATACTGATTAGTTATAAAAAGTAATCCATGAATGCGGAGGAAGATCAACAAATGCGGAGGCAAAACTCAACACAACATCGTGAACACAGGTCCAGGCTCGCAAACACAGAAGGTCCACCGGCTAGACCTCCGCCAACGCGGATGGCCTATTCATGAATGCGGAGTAGAGGGAGCCCGAACCTTCGCGGATGCGGGGGTCAAGTCCGCAAGCACGGATAAGATATGTGACTACACCAGATTTCTTTTCACACTAGCAAAACACAACAAATATCAAAAGTCGGAATGGACCCTCGAGATTCATCCGGAACTCTAATTTCACAACAGAGATATGTATCTATAGTAGAAACGGTGGCTAGACTCAAGGAAACAATCAAAATTTGATTCTGAGGTCCCCTCGACACAGTTACCAATACAACTCAAATAAACTAGTTTTGAACTCAAAATATCAAAACTACCCTCAAAACTTCAAAAATTATGACGAGACCATTTCTAGTTTTAGTTTCATCATTTGAAATTACTGGACCTATCAGTACTTTGACTCGAACTTTCGAACTCTGAATGTTGATCAAAGTCATACTTTAGCTCCGAAAACAACTAAAAACACAACTTTGGGTCCAAAATATTCATTTTAATTCTTAATTCAGTTCTATAACTTCTGCAAGACCAAATTTGACGTTCCAGAGCTAATGAAATCTACAGATTTCCAATCCGACACCTAAAACTCAGAATGGTACAAAACTTCACTTTTTCAACTACTTAAGCATCCAAAAATGACAGAACGCATATTTTTTTTCACTTTTAAAACTCAAGATTTCCGTTCCAACAACACTGATAGTTCAAAATAGGTCCAAAGAAGCTTACAAAAGGGCAAAAAAATAATTTTCACTAAAAGGCAAAAAAATGACCAACCAAATAATTACAACTACTGAGGTTGAACAATTAATTATTTAATATTTATTTTCCAAGTTGGTCGAATTGTTTCATCATTTATCTTTTTGATTTTGTATTTTTCACATTCAAATTCATGTTAAAAAATCCAACACATGTTTTAACAATATTTTTGTTATTTGAAAAAGTTTGTGTTGATTGACATTATAATACAAGTGCAAGCACATATCCAAAAACTAGTATATATATTATGTGTGCACATTGTTTACAAGTCCATCAAAATGTCACTACAAGTATAAGATCTCAATACAAAATTTTATAATACAACGAGTTCAATACTAAACAATTTAACGATCAAACTCATCAAATTTAGATTTTTGATTTGCTTCTACTTGTGATGTAACTAAAACTATGCTAGTTTTTTTGCAAATTTGATCAATAATAGGCTTTAATAAAAGAAAAGTGGCTTAAGATGCCTATTTGATTTAATTAGTCCAATGGATAGGATTACCACCGCCAAATGGTTGAAAAATAATTAAGTAAATAAATGTGGATTCTATAAAATACCCTAAGCTTTTAAATGAGATGATCAAACATAAAAGTCAAGCTTCAAGTATCATCGATAGATATATCAAATAAATCCTGTGCTTGACACATAAAAATTAAATTACTCCACACATGCGGGATGTCTAAAGATGTAATTGAGTAATAGTGTTCTCTATGTATTGTAATGCATTTGTGATTGAAAATTTAGAGTTAGACCATGTAAAATTTTAAAACCTTGAAATGCATCATAATAATTACTTTTAATATTTCAAGATATAAAAGTCAAACTATATTAATTATGATTAATATTTTTCCATTGATGAAGAGTTAAATTTAGTTTTTAAAGGCACAAAAATATAGCATTATGGGATTACTTAATTTATTCACATTTTACTATGATGATTAATATTTTTCTCTTATATAGGCTGATATACACGATCAAAGTATATTCATTCACATAGAGTTATTAAAGGAACACTAAAGCTTCAAAGCAAGGCTCAAAACATGTTGAGTGTTTCGGCTTGTTCCTAGATATTTCTAAGCTTGCACCTAGTATACTTATATTATTTTGTGTGCTTAAGATTCGAGTTTCCTACATGTCTGTACAATGAGTCTTTTTGGTTTATGCAATTGAGTTTAAATTCATTTGCAATTAGCTAATGTACTACTGAGGGTATAATTTATCATTTTTTTTTGGCTACAAATTGAAGAATTGTATCTGATTTAGAGTGGGTTAGGCCGTAAAATAAGTCTAAATTATGATCTTAATAAGGAAGATATTTTTTTCTAAACATTTTATATTTGTCACGTTATTTCATTAAATGGGTATAAAAAATTATATTTCAGCTAAAATGGCCACACAAGGCTAACTAGACAAAGTTGTATGGCATTTGAAAAAAAATAAAGTTGAATGACTGTAACGATCATTATCCATAAGTTGAGTGACCATCAAGGTTATTAAGACTAAGTTTAAATTCATGTAATCTTGTTACTAAGAAGGTTCATAACTTCAATATTTCACCACTTCATTTTCTTCTTCTTATTTTCTCTATCGTTTTTCCTATAATTTCATAGGTGATTTAAGATTTGCAAAAGATTGATTTGACCATGAAGCGCATGAGAAATGTTGAGTGTATACTTTTGATTTGTTTGTGGTGTTGATATATTACTACTTCAACCAACATGTATGTTGTCTCTCGATATTTGAATCAGAGACCTCATGGTGGACAACTCACTTCATTATTTGTATATAAAATAAAGAAAAATTTTAGAAATGAGTGAAAATGATTAACACCCCTTTTCTTTAAAAATATAACTCCCCTTCAACTATGAATAATAGATATTCTCCCTCCCCTTTATCCTATGAATTTCATGACCTAAAATTGGATCGCAACTAGAGGAAAGCAACTAAGATAAAACAACCTCAACATGTAAATTTAAAATCCCAAAACCTGGAGTCATGAGTACAGGAGCTTTTAAATAGCATTGAAGAGTAAATACAAAGCTGTCTCATAAAGAAAATGCAAAGTCTAGAACAAAAATACAAATAGAAAAGGGTCTCAACAGTACAACGGAGACTTGATAACTGAGCCTCACTGCTGTGATCTAGGGAAAGGAAGAAGAACTCCATCAGAAAAATGTTAGCTACCACGGGGGAGTCCCTGTGCTCGATTTATAAGGGAGGAAATATATAGTAGGGGTGAGTACACTGAAATATACCCAGTAAGTTCAACCGACTAGGTAGGGAAAATTAGATAAGCATGTAATAACTAAGAATTCCTCTCACCTGCAGTGAGGGGTTAGTACACAATAAATACAAGAACACACAAAGAGAGCAAGTATAATTTTACAACCTCCGCGTAGTTAAGGGGTTTTAGAAAAGGTGGTACAATATCTCATCCTTGCTACCTCCGCATAGTTAAGGAGTTTTAGAAAAGGTAGTTCAATATCTCAACCTTGCCACCTCCATATGGTCAAGGGGTGGTATAGATGCAACATAGAGATGAATGCATGCCAATGCCATAAATTAATGTATATGACAACAATATAATAAGATAACTGATAAATAATAATCATATAATTCGAAAAAGAATGTCAAGTGTCACAAATGGAACCACAAGTCATTACCATGTTTCAAATTACCATACTATTTCACCAATAGTCAAATATACCGATAGTAACGGACTTCACAAGTTTCAAAATATGGATATAAGTCCCAGAAAGTACATCAAATACCATCAATTACCATAACATTTTTGAAATGATATCACAAGTCTCATATTATCACAACAACATCCAAAAATATCTCGAATATCAAGGATACACCTCAATTTGCCAACATATTCACAATTTACTCCAATTCCAAAGCAACCAATATCACACTTCGCCAAAATATCATCATACCACTCAAATTACTCATGAAACAATCCAAATCTTACAAGTATCACATAATCATATCCAATAACTCAAATCTAGTCCCAAAAGGTTAGTCGAACCTACCTCAATGTCGAAATCACACTCAAACCAAACTTTTGGACACTCCAAGTCTTAAATATGAGGTTGAATCAACCAACCACTATCAAGATAGATAATACGCGTCAAAATATGAATTTTGATACCTTGGGAAGAATAGGATCCAGGAGCAAAATGGTGAAAATTAGGGCTAAAATTCGACATTCAGGAATTCGAAAATAAATGAGAAATTATGATTCTACGCGAAAAGAGGAGTTAGTGCATCAAAATCTCACTGGAATTGAGCTCAAATTGAATGAAAAATCAATACTTAAAGTTTCCAAAATATAGACATAATGAAAAACCCAATTTTTGATTCCCAAAATTATGAAATTCAAGGAAAAATCAAGAGAAAAGTAATGAAGATTATCAATTTCGAGGATAGAAATACTTACCCAAAAGTTTCACACGCAAAATCCTCTTCAAATATCACCCAAGGAAGCTTGAGAATTTCAAAAATGGATGAAAATAGTGATTTGACGATTTAAAACTGTTTAGGGAAAATTACTACTCTGTAAAGATGGAGTACCTATCAGCTTAAACCTTCGCAAATGCGAATTGTACAGAGGAACTTCTCCGCGAACCCGGAGGGAGGCTCTGCAAAAGAAGAGGTCACAAAAGTTAGACCTCTGCGAATGTGTGCCCCAATCTTGCGAACGCTGTGTACAAAGTGGGCTTGCACCAGATCATTCACAAACCAGCTATATTTCTCAACTTGAAACAGGCCCCTAGGGTTCATTAGAGGATCCCGATACACACTAACTAGACATGTACCCCTACAAGAAATGGCCTTCCAGACTCAATGGAATTATCAGAATTCGATTCTGAAGTCTCCTTGACCTAGCTCCCGATAAAGCTTGCTAAAACTAGTTAAAACTCAAAATACTCAAAATGCCATTGAAAACTCCAAAAATTACAATTAGACATTTCTAGCATTAGTTTCACCATCCAAAATTAGTAAAATATCAAAATTTTGATTAGAGCTTCCAAACTCCGAATGTTGACCAAAATTAAGCTTAGTCCATTTTAAACTCATTTATGCAACTTTCGACCTAAAATCCACATACATAATTCAAATTTGATTTCTCACTTCTCCTGCACTATATTCGATGTTCTGGAGGTAATGAAATTGACAGAATTCTATTCCGACACTAGAAACTTCAAATGATACAAAATCTCACTTTTTCAACAACTTAGTTTCTAAAAATGCGAAAACTCATATTTTCCACTTTTTAAGCACATGTTCTTAGTTCCAACAACAGAGATAGTTCAAAATAGATCCAAAGCAACTTACAAAAGGGCAAAAATAGTAATTTTTATAAATAAGCTCAAAAATACCCGCTAAAGTCATCACATCGTTCACTACTAAAAATAATGTTCGTCCTTGAACATAAGAGAAAATAAGGTACCTGAAGCCTAAAAAAGGCTCGAATATCTAGCCCGTATGTCAGACTCCAAAGTAGCCTCCTTAATAGGACGGTGCCGCCATTGAACCTTCACCGAAGGTATGTCCTTGGATCTCAACCTCTAGACCTACAGCCTGTCCAATATAGCTACCACTTACTCCTCATAAGAAAATTCTGAACTCAAGTCAACTGAATCATAGGAAATCACATGTGACTCATCTGGAATATACTGGTAGAACATGGAAACAAGAAATATTGAATGAATTGTTGATAGTCTCGGTGTCAATACTAACTCATAAGCAACCTCACCTACCCTCCTCAAGATCTCAAATGGGCCAATAAACCAAGGGTTAAGCTCGCCATTCTTTCCAAACCTCATCACATCATTCACTAATGATATCTTCAATCACACACTATCTCCAACTATGAACTCTAAAGGTCTAGTCCTCTTATCCACATAACTCTTCTGGCGGCTTTGGGCTGTCAACAACCTACTCTGTATTGATTGAACCTGATCCATAGCATCTCTGAGCAAATCAAGGCCGAAAGAATTGGCTAAACCTGAATCAAACCACTTGATAGGCAACCTACACCTCCGACTATATAATGCCTCAAATGGTGCCATCTGGATGCTGGAATTCGAATATACCATATAGGGACACATAAAAATCATATATAAAAGACACAAACGTCAAGAGTTCTCTACAATGTGGATTCTCTATAATACCTTAAGCTACTAAATTAGATGATCAAACAAAAATTTCAAGAGTTCAAGTATCACCGATAGATAAATAAAAAAAATCTTGTGCTTGACCCATACAAATTAAATTACTCCACACGTGTGGGATGTGTTAAAAATGTAATTAAGTGAATAATAGTGTTCTCTATGTATTATATATGTACTACCTCCATCTCATATTATATGAGCATCTTTCTATAAATATTTGTCCCATATTATATGACCACTTTACTAAATTTGGATAGAATTAAATTTTTTTCCATTTTACTCGCACCATTAATTAGTGCAATAATAATTTTTTTTAATTTAATTCAATGTACATTGACATAAATTAAGGGTAAAATGGAAAAGTCTACTAATATATTAATGATTTTTTAATAACTGTGTAAAATGAAAAGTGCCCTTATAATATGGGACAGAGGTACTACTTGTGATTGAGAATTTAGCATGTAAAATTTTAAAAAATCTTGAAATGCATCATAATAAGCACTTTTAGTATTTCAAGATATAAAAGTCAAACTATATTAATTATGATTAATATTTTTCCATTGATGAAGAATTAAATTTAGTTTTTAAAGGCACAAAAATATAGCAGTATGGGATTACTTAATTTATTCACATTTTACTGTGATGATTAATATTTTTTCCTATATAGGCTGATATAGATGATCAAAGTATATTCATTCACACAGAGTTATTAAAGGAACACTGAAGTTTTAAAACCGAGGCTCAAAACATGTTGAGTGCTTCGGCTTGTTCCTAGACATTTCTCAGCTTACACCCAGTATACTTATATTATTTTGTTTGCTTGAAATACTAGTTTCCTACATCTATGTACAATGAGTGTTTTTTGTTCATGCAATTGAGTTTAAATTCATTTGCAATTAGCTAATATATTGAGGGCATAATTTACCTTTTTTTTTTTGTCTACAAGTTGAAGAATTGGATCTGGTTTAGAGTGGGTTAGGCCCTAAAATAAGTCTAAATAATGATTTTAATAAGGATGATATTTTTTTTCTAGATATTTATATTTGTCTTGTGATTTCATTAAATGGGTATAAAAAAATTATATTTCAGCTAAAATGGCCACATAAGCTAACTAGACAAAGTTTTGTGGCTTTTAAAAAATAAAATAAAATAAAGTTGAATGACTGTAATAATCATTATCCATAAGTTGAGTGACCATCAAGGTTATTAAGTCTATGTTTAAATTCATGTAATCTTGTTACTAAGAAGGTTCATAACTCGATTATTTCACCGCTTCATTTTCTTCTTCTTATCTTTTCTGTCGCTTTTACTGTAATTTTGTAGGAGATTCAAGATTTGCAAAAGATTGACTTGAGCATGAAGCGCTTAAGAAGTGCTGATGAAGAAGAGGTTAGCATTTTTTTTTGTGTGTGCAAGCATTTAACCGATAAGATAATAGTTCGCGGATTGTTTTCTCGGAAGGATAAAGAGTAACAATTTAGGATTAAATGTTATTCCACATCTAATTATGGTATTAGTTAATTCCAAGATAAATTTTATACCAAAATCATAGTATTAGCTATCACATATAGAAGGTGAGATCCAAGAATTGAACTTTATAGCTCGAAGTTAAAGATTTAAGTATAACTCATTTGATTTACTAGCCTTTGAAATAATTATTTGTCCTGGTTTAGTGAAATTTGCAACACATATGTACAAAGTCGATGCTATTATTCGTTACATGACAAATTTCAAATTTCAAATTTAGGAATTTGAGCTTGAATTTTGAATTCTCTACCCAAGTTGATTTGAATTTACTTTGTAAGTAGGGTTTGAACGAATGTTATTAGGATACGTTCTGAATCCCATGAAGAACACGTCTATCTCTCTCTAAAGAGAGTGGATGGTCAAGAAAAGTACACTTCTAGAAATGATAAGAATTATGTTTATTGAATACCATTTTAAGTATCTCTGAGTGTCTCCTAAAACTATAATCATAATCCAACCTAAGATTTAGGCTTAACAACTTCTCTATTTTTGCCTCTAAGTTTTTCTTAACCTTTATTGGAGTAATTCTATCTTCAACTCTATCCTAGTGCATAAGGAAAAATTTGTTATTTGCCTAATTATTTTACTGTACAATTATTTTTAGGTCAGTACTGTTGATTTTAATATAGGTGTTACTATTTATTAATTATTAAAGAAAACGGAGAAAATAACTTGTATATCATTCAAAAGTAAACATGTATAAATATAATTAAATGAAAAGCTAATGAAGGGGAAAAAAACAGGAAATCTTAAAGATTTATTACCGATAAATATTTTTGTATAATATCTAAAAGTAAATTTATATACGAACTGTAACATGATGTTGCTCAATCCGGCTGCTCAAAGGAAGCAGGGACGGCCATCATCAACATATTACCCAACTTTAGAGGTCGGGGTTGAATCCCACAGGGAACAATGTGTCGGCAAATGAGTGGAGCAAGGACCTATGGCTACTAGATTTTGACTCAATAAGCCAATACCAAGCAAGAATTCTAACTAAATTGCGGGGAAACTAAGCTAGCAACGACTCCTAAGAAACAATTAGGTAAGGATTGATCAAGCAAGGAAGCAAGGGTGAGGGACACGTGAATCAATCAAAACACATTCGATCCATCAAACTTAGCATTAAATTAGCTCTATGGGTAGGCTAGGTTTCTTGTAATCACCTCGGCTAGGGAAAGTGATGTTTCACAACAGCCAACTACAACCTCCTACGCAAGCCACTCAAAGACACGCCTGGCATGAGCACGTTAAAGCAAAACACCCTAGACCTTAGTTGTTGAGTCCCTTTTGAGGCTCTCAACTCATAAAACCATGACTATAATCCAATCTTCTACTTCAACTCACCCGCTAAAGCAATAATTGAAGATCTAAGATAGCTTCAAGTAGCTACCACAAATCTAAATTATACAAGAAGATATGCATTAACCCATAAACTAATTCAAACAATTAACGCAATTTGGGAGAAACCCTCTTGATTTTGTAAGTATATTATCAACTAAGCAAGAAAGCAAGAGAAATAATCAAGACCCATATATAAATTAACATCCAAGCATCAATTAAATTCACAAATAAATCATTCAAGGACAAGGAAAGAAAGAGTGAATGAAAGATAAATACAAGTGAAGCCCACACTCTTCAATCCACTCAAGAATTTGTAGAAAATTTGCTCTAAATCCTCACCCTAAACCAAAATCTAAACTAAGGTGTGGTTTTCTTCTTCAAAGATGTATGAATGTTCTTCTTTGCAGGAATCAATCTCTCTCTCTTTCAAGAATGAGCGTTAGGAGTGCATGTATATGTGATTTTGGGCATTGAAAATGGTGAATTTCCAGAGCTGCCCCAATGCTGGTCTTTGCAACACTCCGTGATCGCGCTCAGCACTCCGCGATTGCGGAGACAATGTCTCCTTGTGCTTTGCTTCCATGCATGGGTCTAGCATGTTCACGCTTCTCTGCTTGTCACAACTTCATGATTGTGGGTTTGAACGCTATATTCACGGAGTGTATCTACTGCCAGGTAGCATTTTGTGCATTTAATCTCCCTTTGGTTCCAATCTTCAATTCTTCTCAGCAAAGCCAAATCTAACTCATATGTGCCTATAACATACACCATTCAAAGCAAAATTAGCCTCAAGTTATGTAATTAACAACACAAAATCATAAGAAAAGAGTAAGAAGTGAGTGCAAGTTATGCATTTATCAACACCCCCAACTTAAGACGTTACTGGTCCTCGAGCAAAACAAAACCAACTCAAGAGGCTAGCAATTCAAACACATAATCCAATTCACTTTTTACCGCCATTAAATCATGATCATGACAATGTTTGGTACCAACAATTAACACAAGTATGTGGATGCCTATCATGTAACTCCCTCACATTTCAAAAGCATCTTTTTCAATTTGAAAGCACACTACCGAGGATAACTAAGTGACAACATAAATTCTCAAGGAGTGACTCAAACTCCAAGTCAACTAACAAGTTCCACTTAACTCAAACTTAAAAAAAGCATCCATGTCACCTATCCTTGTCAATTTGTATGTCCTCACAAAAAGAAAGAAAGTCTCCAAAACACACACAAATATATACAATGAACAAGGGACTCAAACACTCCTACTCAATTTCATTTGGTTAGAAATCTCAAAGGGCTTTTTAGGCTTATAATATAGACTTAGGGGTAGGGTAGGATACAATTTAGACAATAATGACTGGCCCTCCTTAAGTCCCACATACATCATTCATTCTTTTCCAAATTATATATTATTCTTTTTCACATCACACACCAATGCACATTTAACCCTTCTTTTTCACTTAGGTACCCCACTTGCAACCATTTTCAACACTTTGGGGGATTCTTTTAATTCAAGCACTTTTTCTTCATTTTCTTTTCATCTTGAAAGCACTCTTTTTCTTTTCTTTTCATTCCTCCATTCATTTTTCTTTTTCTTTTAACAAGCCTCCAAGTGGTAGACACCCTTCCTTTTTCTCCTACATCACCCCAACTTAGGCTTAATATCTCAATTGTCACAAATATGTGAAACTCAAGGAGGGACAAGGGTTTAAAAAAGGGATATCTTTTCCAAAAGGTTCAAGGCTTGTAATTAAGGTTGCCAATATAAAGGATTATGCTCAAAAGGGACACTAGGGATAAAGTTAATATGTGTGTGGTGGCTATTCAGGCTAAGAGGACTCAATTCAAATCAAGGAATGCCTAAGATCATTTTTCCAACCAAAGTCTATCAAGACTGACATTTCAAGACCAACAAGGCAAGTTCTAGGTCACACAAGTGCACACAAGGAACAAAACAAAAACTCACAACACACATGACATGCAAATTAAACAAGAAAGGATCAATATAACTCTCAAGTCAATTACAAGGGACTCATATTGCAAATATATTCATCTAGCAAGTAAGAGTCACAAAAAGATTCAAAGTGTTGTCTCAAAATCATCCCAAAACTATTTAACTTTCAAAAATTGGAGGAGTATGTCTTTTTCACAATCCACAACACTTGACTAAATATACTAGTACAAAACAAGTCACAATCCCAAAAGTATAGCTCCAACAAGAGACAATGGCTACTCAGACTTTACTAAAGACTATATTCTACACGCACATTTACACAACCAATTGACGATTTTCCCTTCAGAATGTTGTCACTCAATCCATCATCGGGAACCATTGTTTACACACCATTAAAAGAAAAAAATAACAAGCTGCCAAATCTACTTAAATGAATAAACCTAAACATAATATATACAAGCCCAATAAGGGTATACCATGATTACATAAACAAGCCCCACAAGGGCACATCATTAATATAAACAAGCAAGAGTCTACAAGTGGTAACAAATCCAGAGTATACAAAATAGGAAACAAGAGTCATTCATAATCAAGTCACAAGAGCACCCCCAATTAAATATGGTGTTGTGTCCTCACAACACAATCACAAAATAGAAAATAATACGAGGGACTCCCTAAAATGATCACTCAGTACTTGAGCTTGAAGAGATGGTCAACTCATCATCAGGATTTGAAGAACTGGACCCACACAACTGCCTTAACTTGCCTATTATCTTGTTTAAAAATATGCTCTTCTCATGCTCCCTGAACTTCTTCTGCATCCACTCTATCTTACCTTGCCTCCAGCTCATGTGCTCAAGTTGGTCACTCATAGCACTCTGAGTGGCTACAACTGATGTAAGTATAGGCTGATCATTTGTTGTAGCTCCTGGAGGTCCTGTAAGAAGGTCTGTAACTAGCTACCTGATCTGGTCATCCATCCTATAAATCTAGGAGGACAAGTATCTCATAGTATGAGGACCAAACTGAAGTGATCTTAAAGAAACTAGAGGACTTCTAGCTCTAGAAGTAGACCCCCTTGCCTCTGATCCTGGCTCTGCGAATTGCCCAAAAGAGGGAACTAGAAGATCAATCTGTCTTTTATTCCGTCCTTCTAGGCCACCTCTCTTTTTTAGTGGGTAGATATCTTTGGCCAGCTTCTTCTCCTCATCAATGGGTAGGACAGGCACTCTTGCCTCATAGCATAGTCTGAAAATCAATGATGGGTACACTAAGCTCTTAGCCCTCCCTTGGGCTACTTCTGCATTTTGATCCACTATAATCTGTTCCACGTTAACCTGAAGATCGTCCAAGATAGTAGCTATGACAACTACATAATCCAAAGTCATCTTCATGCCATGTGCAAAGGGAATGACCCAAGCAAAAATGATGGAAAGCCAACACCTAGCTTCCACCATGAACTCATATGAGTCAATTATTCTATATGAAGTGAACCACTCTAGGGGAACTCCATCATGCAACTTGTCTACCAACCATTGAGCATCCAAATCTTGATATCTCTCTTTGTACACTCGATTGTTAGTGTCTGACAACCCATAGATAGCATTGATAATCGCCGAACTAAAATCGACTCTCACTTCTCTAATCATGGTAGCCAACTCCTCTCCAAAGTTTGTTTCCAAGGCATTAACATAAAACATTGATACTATGGTGTGGTTGGCTTTTATAGGTTCATCAGCAAAGTGTAGCCAACCTAAAGTCTGAAACCAGTCAAAGAAATCCAATATCTTTTCATCCCTATCTCTCTTATCTCGGGTCGGCCCAAATAATCATCATATTTTCAGGCACATTTGGTTGAGAGGAATCGACTTTGATCAAAGTAGGTTTCTTCTTCCATCTTTGGAAAGATTTCATTCTCATGAAGTGCTTGCTCGGGATCTATTTTTCAACCAATCAGACCTATTATCAAAACCAACACAATAAAAACATCTTATAGTCATTTAAATCATATGTTAAAAAAATTGTTTGGAAGAAATCTGGATTAAATAGTGAAGCATTGCTATGTTTGAATAATGAATAGTTGTTCTCTGCATTCGCAGTTACTCAGGCGCGATCGCGGAGTTCAAGTCACTCCAAAAAATGGAGAGTTTCTAAAACACCTCCGTTCGCAGCATAGTGTCCATATTCGCAGAGGACAGCAGTCACCAACATTCAAAACTGTCACGGCCCAACCTATGGGCCGTGACTGGCACCCGTTTGGGCGCCCAAATCACATGATTGAATCAGATTTCAAAATAGGTTACTATTCATTTTACAAAATTTTGGCAGAGTTTCCACAGACCCCTAAAACAGACAAATTGAATCATAAGACGGGCCAGGGCCCCCAATATAATAAGAATAAGAGTAATGCAACCATGTGTACCAAAAGTAGCTCTGAAGTAAAAGAGCTCTTCAATGCAACTGAGGCCTAAGCTGGAATCCTGCTACCCTGTATGACTGACCCTGCGGGCATAAAATGCAGCCCCCGAAGAAAAGGGGTCAGTACGAAGGACGTACCGAATATATAAAGTAGAATGTACATATCAATACCAGAATAATAACTGAACGTAGACATAGGATATACATATAGTCATCAGAGTATCAAACTGAACATAAGCATAT
>DF369329.1:0-12641 GCA_000787875.1 Solanum virginianum
AGACACGAATTTGTAGACTTCCTAGGATGACCAACTCTGATACCACTTCTGTCACGCCCCAAATCCCATTAAGGCAGACTGACACCCATTACCAATAAGGCCCGAGAGAACCTACCTGTATCTATGCGCTTTCTATATGCATTATAAGGAATTCCACTTTCATTATGCCTTTACCAAAGTAAATAGCACTAACAACCCAAAGGGAAAAACATATGACTAGGCCGTAGGGTCCACGCTGTCTAAAGTACAAAATATGACCACACTTTAATTTATATAGTCTATGAAGCCTCTAAATAATGACAAGTATCTGACAAGGGTCGGGATAGGGCCTGCCTCGACTAACTGTACAATACAAAATATAAGCTCTAAACATGCAAAGCTTCGAAGCAACCTGGAGCTTGGTAACCACACCTGGATATCCTATACTCCTACTGGGGAGATCTACTAGCACCTGTACCTGTAGCGTAAAATGCAGGTCCCCATAAGGTACATCAGTATGAGATAATATACTGAATATGTAAGGCAGGAAACACTGTATATGAAATAGCAACTCAAATAAAACTATGCACTGATGAATGGTAAGAGACCACCTTTGATTATACTGTGGGATCATGTACTTTACATTCTTTATATCACTTTACCTTTACTGTAAAATTTGTCCACAGCATATACTATAAAAGACCAAGCTACTCAGGGGTAAATTGCCTCAGGTTCGTCCCTATGCTAGGCTAGTATATTAGCCCTCTCGGGCTACCTCCCATGATAGGATCGACCCTGGCTAGGTGACTCTCTCACCCCCTAGGGCTGCCACCTATCAATAAGCAATATACTTTACCTTTCAATTACCTTTGAGATAATCTTTTGGTGGTCACATTATTAGAGCTGTGGAACTGTGTAGTTAGCATATGACATATAGATAACCATACAGGAAGATATGATAATAAAAGGAGTACGTTACACAAATAGTGAAATGAGTATAGGATGAAACAACTTGTGGACTTTATTTAGCAACAAGAACCCATGTAAGTTGGCATCTACATGTGTATGTAGCTATGAAGGTGACTATGTAGGAAAGTATATGAACATGTGAAAGAGTGGAGGCATAGTTAATAGTCATATCGGAGTATGTGCCTTTATGTGCCAAGGAAAACTCTAGATTTCATGCCAAGTAAAAGGAAAGCAAATAGCCTTACATACCTTGCTGTACGACCTCGCTATTACCTAGGGATAACCTTCCCTTCCTCAAAATATTAAGCTACAATATAGTAAGTAATAAATCTAGCATTACCAGCCAATAGACACACCTTGGCAACCCAATTCACACAAAAACAACAGACGGGCAACAAGCGTGTAGTTAGCTGTCAAGCGTATTCTTCCAACATTTTTGACTCTAATTGTATTTTCTAATGCATATTCTCATATACACATCATGTACAGCCTATTGTAGTACCATAACAGCCTCATATTAGCCCCAAAAATATAACACATAATAGTTTTACACAACATACAAACGAACAGCATAACATCACATTCTTTTGTTACCTTTCGACGTCGACAATCCCAAACTTATCCCAACTTTAACCAGCCTATCCTCAACACATTTATGCATAATAACAGCCTTAAAATAGTCTCATAACAGTACCAAATTAGTCATGAAAAATGTGAAGCAATAGCCTTATATACATTAGCCCACAAGTTGCAATCAAGAACACAATTGCGATATCGCGTAAGAGTTTACTGTTGCGGACCATAAAAGCAACAAAACAGCTTGTTTATACCACTACCAATCCAACCTTTATCAAATACATAAATACTACTTCATAATAAAGCAAACCATGAAGGGAAACAACTCTTAATTAACAAGAAAAATACACAGCAACATTGACAACACATGCTGTCCAACAATTTAAGCATCAACATAACTAACATGATCTCTTTTTGTCATGAGAAAATCATACTAAGTATGTACTTAAACTTTCTTACCTTAGACCCCAATATTAAACTCATATTCAATAATCCTAAAGGGTTATTTTGGCTTCCCATTGAAGTGAAGAAAGGAGAGAAAAGATTTCTTAAGAAAGGTGAAAAGTTTGCTCCAAACGTTTGTGAAATAACTTGCTATTGTGAGCTCTTTTTAAAGGGGTTTTTGGCCAACCATGGCCAGCATTTTTAACCAAATATTGGAATGTCTTAAGAAGTAGGTGATGTACCAGCTTGGCCCTTAGATTGGGCCAAAATGGATCTCCAAATTGATGGACTTGGGCTGTCCAATTTGCAGATTTTTCTTCACTTAGAGTTTGGCCCATTTAGCTAAGTAAATTAGAATATATTTGGGCCTTTGTCTTCCTTCATGTAGGGCTGTAAATACAGCCCACCTATAGTACTAAAACATGGGTCAAAGTTACACCCTTAACTCAGACTTTATTCATAATCGAAATTGGAAAAATTCAACGTCGGGCCTTATTTCCGTTTAACCAGCACACTTAAGCTAAGCAAGTAGCTGACTCACCATCTAGCTTCCTAAGTCCTACAAGAACCTCAATTCTCTCATTTTATTTAAGGTTGTAATCTCCTCAATTTGACATAAGACATATATACACTCGACCCTCTCAAGCATTAGATACACATATCGCCCTCTAGCGTGACATTCAAACACTTTTAAAACATGGCATTAGTTTGAAAGTCCATATCATGTTTGATGTACATAGCACTCATACCTATAAAGTGTGGGGTGTTACATTCAAATTCCCTAATAAGCCCTTCCTTGATGGTAAAGTCGTGATATGGTGGTCAAGGGTAGATTTATTTCTTGTCTTAAAGACCAAAAGTTTATCTTTAAGGGTTTCCTTTATCATCTAATGAGGGTTAGGGATGTTAATACCAAAGTCCTTTCTATTGAGTCAGTTCTGCTAGTTAATAAGTTTCTTGATGTCTTTCCTAATGATCTTCTCGATGTTCCTCCTGAAAGGGAATTAGACTTTCGTATAGACCCCCTTCCCAATACACAACCATTTCTATTCCCCCTTACCGTATGGTCCCGACGGAATTGAAGGAGTTGAAGGATCAATTAAGGGATTTGTTGGAGAAGGGTTTCATAAGGCCTAATAAGTCACCTTGGGATGCACTAATGTTATTTATGAAGAAAAAGGATGGTTTTCTTAGAATGTGCATGGATCACCGACAACTTAATAGTATTACCATAAAGAACAAGTACCCTCTACCAAGGATTAATGACCTTTTCGATCAACTACAAGGGGCTAGTCACTTTTCTACGATTAATCTTCTGTCTTGATAAGTGAAGGTAAGGGAATGTGATATTCCCAAGATGGCTTTTGGGACTAGGTATGGGCATTTTGATTTTGTGGTGATGTCCTTTGGGTTGACTAGTGCACCGTCTATATCTATGGATCTCATGAATACGGTCTTTAAACCCTACCTTGCATGTTTGTAGTGATCTTTAATGATGATATATTGACTTATTGCCGAAGTGAGAAAGAGCATGTGAATTACTTAAGGGTGATATTGCAAATCTTGAGAGAGGAGAGGTTGTTTGCCAAATATGAGAAATGTGAATTTTGGTTGAAAGAAGTTGCTTTTCTAGGGCATGTGGTGTCAGGTGATGGCAGCACGGTGGATCCTAAGAAGACGAAGGTGATTGTAAATTGGCCTAGACCCTTGATTCCATTGATTAGGAGTTTCTTTGGTTTGGAGAGTTACTACCGGAGTTTATGAATGGTTTTTCTTTTCTTGCTTCTACGATGACCAAGTTGACCTAAAAGAATGCAAAATTCGTGTGGACCGACAAATGTGAAAAGATTTTTCAAACATTGAAAGATAAGCTTATCACCGTGTCACGATCCAAGCCTAGAGCCCAGATGTGACCGGAAAATAAGCCTCATAGCATATCATTACACATCTTTGATCGCAAAAACAATTAAATGACATTTTAAGAATGTATATAAGGACAAGAGGGACTTAGGGAGAACTAGTCATAACGTATAGTCAAGAGATAAATAAATCAGCTCATAGCATAAATACATAGCCATGTCCAACAACACCTCTACTACAAAGATTATGGTGGGGGCCAAGACATACAACCGGGCTCACCCTCATAGTCATAAGTATATGATAAAGTAAAGGGAATCTTAATACATAGTGTGAGAGAATAGTCCTTGTCCCCGGAATGGTGGACTTACCAAAGACTAACTTGAACAATCCATCTAGCCACAAGAATAATCAATCGGAGCTCCGGTCCCTACATGGTGATATCATGTAGGCAAGAGTACACATTAGTACGTTTAAATGTACCAAGTATGTGCGATGCAATGCAATAATACATAGACATCATAACCCAAAATGCATAACGATAGGCAATAGGCATAATATAGAAATATGACATATATAATCAATGTATAAGTAAAACATGCTTAAGTAAATCATGCTCATATAGAATATCATATGTGAAGATGAGACCAAGCTAGATTTCCAAGGTATGAACCCCTTGATAGGTTGGTAAAGTTGCCACCCCCTCACCTAGGTGGTGATGAGTTTTAGCCCTCATTCTAGGTTAGCGACGATGCTACCATGTCACCCTGGTGGATATGAATTTAAACCCTCATTCTAGGTTAGTCATGATGCCACCCCTTCACCCTGGTGGAGATGACTTTTAACCCTCATTGTAGGTTATCCTGGCACTTGTCCTCCTGGATTAGGCATGGTCTATGCAACACTTTATATAGGATTCATCATAAGCTCTAATGCAATAGCTTATGTAGGACTAATCATGTACATAAGCTTATTTCATTATTTGAACATCATTCATATCATATCTCATGCTTTGGGCCTTTAATTCCTCAAGAAAACATGACCGAACATTTTATCAAACAACTTGGGGGTGTGTAGTAGGGGTAAAACAACATGCAATTTGGAGATGAAATCATGCAGGAAAATTAGTGGTAAGACTTTATATCAACACCTTGTAACACCCCCAAGACATTCATATCGAAATCTCTCATCAAATCCAACAATGGATCCAAGATTTGAAGCTCAAAACATGATAAAACAACCATACTTTCATGAACTTAAATCACTGTGCGGTAAATTTCTCAATATAGAAGACCCACATGTAAAATCAACTTTAAATTATGCAATATTAAGTAAAAGAGGGTTTAGGCACCATGCGTGAAAGGACCCAATGGTTCAACACCACATACCTTAGCTTTGGAGAGGTTCTTGAAGAAGAATTTAATGGAGACTTGAAGCTTGAATGAGGTCCTTGATAAAGTCCTTAAGATTGGTCTTGAGCTTGGGACTTGAATTTAGGGTGAAATTTGAGTCTAAGTATTTGAGAGGATATTGGGAAATGTTTAGGGTGATATGAGTATGAAATAAGGTTAAGTATATGTAGTTTCAAGTGTGGGAACCCGTAGGCCCAAGACTTATAAGTCTTGAATCAAAATCACAAAAATAGGACCCAAGTAACACTAGTATACAGGTAAAAATATGTATGGGAACCCTTGGGCCCAAGACTTGAAAATCTTGGACCGAAATTAAAAAAATAGGGCCAAAATAACATAGGTCCGCGTCGCCTCCCTGGGAATCTACATTTTCTGCACGAACGAGGTTTACTAAAATGGGCATAAATCCTTCATTTGAACTCGGAATGAGGTGAAATGAAGTTTATTGGAAAGCTAATTCAAAGAGTTTTAAGTTGGTATTCCGTGGGCCTCTCAATTCTTTGTGTGCGAAGAGATATGTCCCTTCAAAGTTGACCCTCCTACATAGCATTTATTACGATTTTTGGATTTTGATACGGTTACTCTAAAATTCGGGTGAGACACATTCCCCATTCAATTTGACCCCCTTAACAAGAATATGAAGTTGGATTTTCAAAATAACGAATGAATTCTTAGATATATTGAAATTATGATTTCGGACACTTTTAAGGCACATTTTTGGGTCGTTGCAATATCTCCCCCTTGGGAACATTCGTCCCTGGATGTAAAAGAAAAATACATAGAAAGAGTAATCATAAATAAATCATCCTTAACAAGAATGCAACATTACATTTAAAAAACCATTTTCAAAATCTCAGCATAAGTGTAAAATCATCTTAAACTTGCCAAATTAAACATGAATACATATGAATGACATAGAGGCTGAAATCCTCCATGCCCTCTCTGGCTCCCCGAGAGATACATACGAATAGACGACTCTCCCTAAATGGCCTTTAAGAGCACTACATCATTATCAATCAACTTCTGCACTCATCCATCCAACACACACACTGGGACCTTCTCTTAAGCCACTTACCCTCCTTAACGCCCACAATATCAAAGTGTTCTATAACACTAAAGTCACTAACACATCATATCCACTTAGAAGCATAAAGAACCAGATGAACCATATCTACATCCATAGGCAATTCCGAAACTTATGCAACCTTATCAACCTCCCTCTAAACTCTATAAGGACTCACAATCCTCATCTCAATTGTCAATCTTTAATAAACCTAACCCACTTGGTACCATAGCGACCATCTCTCCCTTGGGAGTCAACCTACACTCTATCATTCCCTCACTCAAAACTTCCAACTCTAATAGGGCGACATCGAGGCCTTGCTTAATCTAAATCTCCCCAACCAATAATGATTTGGAGCCATCAAGAACTCTATATTACCATGCTCAACTTCCTCCAACCTAATCCCTCAATCTAGCCAAATAATAGACCACTCAAGCCACCTTGTTGCCACCATCATCAACACATACTAGGCTATTTAGGGCATTGATCACAACACTAGCCTAACCGGGAAAGCTAATGCATGTTCATACCATATTCCTTAAGGGGCTCTAATCATCTCCTTGCTACCCACAATGCCAACCTATCATATTTACCAAACAACCTATCATCCTCTAAGGCTTGCAACACTACTCCCAAATAATTTACAAGCTCTAAACAAATTGATACCTCATCACTAGAGACCACCACAAACATATCAAAGAAGTTTTTAAGACCCTATTCATGAAGCATATAGACATAGCCAATGCATAGATCAAACAAACATCGCCACTAATCACTCATCATGGTCACTCCTAATTCGAAAGGACACCTAGGGATATCACTTATCTTTATCCTCTTTTGGAGACAAAACCTGACCCAAAGATCAATCTTAGATAAAAACTAACCCATTGCACTTGACCAAAAATATTGTCTATCCTTACCCATCATATTACAACCTTACGGGTTCTACCCTCACTAGAAACATGCTATCCAAGTAACCCAAACTACTCCAAGACCCCAACACAACAAGCTAAGCCGTCATTCCACAAGAACACTTAGAATACATATGTACATACTTCCAAATAGGCAATAATCACTTTCTAAATCATTTCAATGCATTCTTAGGCTTAAAGGCCAAAATATAATTTAATAGTTTATATACTCAGGCATAGGAATAGCCCATTCATATACAAGATGGTCCAAGCACCCAAATTGCTTAAAGAAAAAAATCAAAGACATATATGTGATCACAATATTGTCATAACCAATCTTTTATCAAAATCATACCATAAAACAAATTTGGGCTTACCCATAACATAATTTGTTTCAAAATAATCTGTGTACATGAATGCATAGGCTATTGCAATGAGGAAATTGACATGGGTGATTAAGACATTATTTAAAATCAACATTTGTAATATGAAATTGAAGTGAAAACATAATTAATTCCATATTTAAATCCATAATGTAATCTCTCATGAATAAATAAATTTCAAAAGGGGGATATGCATACTTATAACTTCATAAACTCAAAGTAAATCCTCATATAATGGTTTAAATCACATTAAAATCATCAAATAAACACTACCCATGCATCGATAGAATTTTAGGAATCGTAATATTCAAATCCCAAATTTAAATAAGAAAAATCCATGTAGGTTTTCTTAAAAATAAATTTTTAAAATAGGCTTAACTTCATACTTACAAAATCATAGATAATTTCATGAATGCATAACTTACTTGTTAGCCTATATCCATCATGAAGTCTCTTGACTTGTAAAACATGTACATATCTTGGGAATTCTTAACTTAACATTTCATCAAATACTTGGTGGGCACATATGAGGACATGTTCAAATCATGCAAAATGCAAGAGTATAGATCATAAAATAGTGAAATCAATGCATCTTAAAATCATATAAATCAGCCCACCAACATCGTGGTAAAACCCCATCATGGGTAACTTGTAAATCTTATCAAAACTTCACAATAGTTCATAGATTTCGTAGCTTGAATCATGTATAGTGTCAGTAGACAAAGATTACTTCATAGTATAAGCTCAAAGTAGATATTAATGCATAATCAATAATATTTGACAAAACCCAACATATTTCATGCTCATATTTCATAATAATAGATACTCATAAGAAATACATCCTAAAATCTTGCAATTTTTGTAAAAAGAAAAATTAGGCTTCATGGGTGAATGGAACCTATGAATAAAACCCACCTAAACATGAATCCTACTAGCACAAAGGGATAACACAAGAAATAGCAACTCCTGGACCTATCAAATAATCCTACTCATAACATGGCCTTACCTAGGGTCAACTAAGTCATAAGAGCAACAAGAGAAGAGAATCTACTCACAATCCCCGGGAATAGCCCAATGACCCAAGAGGCTTCTAATATCTGGTGAAGTCAAAGGTTTAGGCAACTCTCTAATCACCTTCGTCTTACTAAAGTCCACCTTAATACCATCACCCAGCACCAAACAACCTAGGAAGGTAACTTTTTACCACAAAAATATCCCTCTCACCCACATACCACCCAACCTTCTTCCTTGAACTCGTATTACTACCCTTAAATGATTCACATGCACTATGTCATTATGGAACAAATGATATTATCATCACCAAACCACCATAAACCTATTGGGGTAAGGACTAGAGAACTTACTCATGAGACTTATAGGCATAACCGGTGTGCTAGTCAACCAAAAGACACTACCCTAACTTCAAACATCAAAAAGGAACATTCAAGGCCTCATCCACCACCAACAACAATTCCATAGACAAAACAACTTAGGTTCAACACCTTCAATTATCACAAGATGAAAAATACAACCCCCTACGAGGCAAATTATACCTTAAGTTAAGAATGGACCTACCTTCTTGCTACTATATGACAACATCCCACTCAAAGATGGGTTCATTAGGGAGTGGGATCCTAACTCTATGGGTTCCACCATGTGAAGCACGCAGGACACCTAGGGATATCACTTATCTTTATCCTCTTTTGGAGACAAAACCTGACCCAAAGATCAATCTTAGATAAAAACTAACCCATTGCAAATCATTCACTTCTTTATTATTCATGTTATGCCATTAGAAGTATCTAAGGTTATTCCTCTAACTAACAATAACCTCTTTGTTGTTTCTAGATAATGCCATAAAGAAGAGCACCATTTCCTAGGATGTGGTCAAAGATCAAGCCCCTTTCATGTCACTCAAACGGAGTTTAGAGTTGCCTTCACTATGTTGGGCCAACACTTGGACAACTAAGCTAATAGAGAGGTTGTAATCCCTTCTCAAGCACTCACACTAGCAACAAAAGTTTAAGATATTGTCAGGATGTTTGATGGATCAAAATTTTTGAGGACCCAATAAATTTTTTTAATGAGGCTTATAGAATTATAGTCGCCATGGGTGTGCCATCAAAAGAGAAGGCCGAGTTAATGTACTACTAATTGAAAAGGGTAGGAATGGTTTGGTATGATCAATGGGTTGAATAAAGAGGTACAGAAGCGAGCCAACTTGTATGGGAAGAGATTAAGTTGGCATTTTTTGATAGGTTCTTTTGATGAGTGTTGAGAGGAGCTAAAGCGAAAGAGTTCATAAACCTTAAGCAAGGTCACATAAGTGTGATGGATGGTGATGGATTCTTCCACAAAAATGATAGTACCTATGGTAAATTCCAAGGTGGTTACAAGACAGGAAAACAAGGGTCACCATATACTCCTCCTCCCAAGTTCAACAAAGATAAGGGGTCCAACCCAAAGCCGTATAGAAGTTTAGGTACACAAGCTTCTCCAAATTGTTCAAAGTGTGGAAAGCCCTATAAGGGTTAATGTCTAGCTGGCTTACATGTTTGTTACAAATATTAAGATAGGCCATCGTGCAAAGAAATGTCGAAGTGGTAATGCAAGTAGGCATGCCAACCCAATACCCACGTTACCTATCCTGAATCACTAATCATAAAGATTCTAGCAATATATGAATAAGCTAAACACAATCTCTCTAGGACATGGAAGTCACCTATACAGTGCTACAGTAGACTAAAACCAAAGTATGAAAATATATACATAGCTATAAATATAATCCAAAATTATCTCTTATGTATACAAGCCAAATACAATGTCAAAGGCCATTGTCTGAATACAAAAGATAGCCCAAAGAACAGAAGGCAAGTTTAAGGTGCCCCAAAACTGTTGGTGCTCCTCCAATGTCTCCTGTAGTTGTTACAAATCTCCGAGACCAATGTACGCAGCCTGTAGCTAGACCTGGACTATGATTAGATGCATATTAGAACCCCGTACATTTGGATTTTGGTACCATGGCAAACATTTGAGGTCGTTAGTGTCATTTTCAGGGTGTTTGACACTTAAGTGCACTTTTGAGGAATTTGAGAATTTAAGTTAGGATCTTTGTAAGTATGTGTTTATAATCTTAAGGATATTTGCATGTACAAGTGTGCACTTACAAGACTAAGGATATCAAATCTTTCATTAAGTAATTACAAGTGTTAGTTGACCAAGAATAAATTCTTTAAGTGGCAATGACCTATTATTTGGTTGATATTGAAGCTTGTGAAGTGACTTCTAAACTTGGGTATATATGTGTGTATAAGTGCAATTTTATGTCTTTATGTATTGTGGGTATAAAATATGTTTCTTGTGGGCTTATATGAGATAAGTTACAAAGAAGGACTCATGAAATTTTGTATATATATATATACTTAAATATATGAAGGAAAGGAAGAAGTAAGGCATTTTATACTTAGAAAAAAAAGAGAGGCAGTGAACAGTAGTCGAAGCTACTGCCTGCTACAGTACCTGTGCAAATTTTTGTTGTTTTTGCTTGTTTGTTCAATTCTAAGGCTTCAAGCTTAGTATATGGGATCCCCCAAGAGTCGTAGAAGCTTTGGTTTGTCAAGGAAACACGTAGAAATTTGTGTGTGACATACTTGGAGTTTTTTGAAGTAATTTAATATGTTAATTATGTATGATATGAGCAGCTGCTAGTTTTTCAAAAATGGGGAAAAACAAAATGAGAAAATTTTACGTTTTAGCGTTTTAAGGTTTCCTTTGACGTCGGGAGTTGTGTGGTGTGTTTGGATGGTGGCATGTGATCCTTAGAGCATGTAAGAGTATTTGAAAATGATGAGACATAAATAATAGGGGTGCTGCCCTTGTTTGGCAGTTTTGAAAGAAAACATCATTAGTTTAGTGCTTCGATGTTTTCGTTTGGCGTTTTAATGATTCAATTGGACTCTTGAGGCTTGTTGGAGTACTTGAACATGTTGATTGTGTGAATCATCATGTTGCTACCCCTGTTTCTAGTCATTGTTGGTTGTTTGGGATCAAGTTGGAAACCATGGGATGGTCTATTTTAATGGGAGGTGCTGGCGAAATTTTTGTAAAAATTTGGAGGAAGTTTAGTATTAATAATGTGTATATTATGTTACTTGTAGATTTGGAGAATCCGGAGGGTTAGCTTGGACTTGAATTATGTTGGAACTAATCTTAACAAGAAAAGGAGGTATGTAAAGTTTTGTTCTCTTGGCATGAATCAAATTGCAACTCTCATGTGTAATTAGTCTTGAAAGGTTCCTCTTGGCCCTAACTTAAGTTTTAAAATCATACTTTTGTCTATTCCAAAAAACTGTGAGACGATCATTCTAACTTAACTCTTGTGTATCCAACAATTGCTACAAATAAGGTGTGTGGTTTTCCCCAAGAAAGCACTAATTGGTAATTATGTTAATTTGAATCCTTCCTTTATTTTTGGTAAATCCTCCAACTTTGAGGAAGACTAAAGAAGGGCAATTTGAAACTCAAAGAGGTTAACATAGCAAAGCCACTTTTGTTCCAAAGTTTTAAAGAAAGGAAAATAAATAAAAACTTAGTGAACCTTGTACATATATCATGGTTGTAAATATGAACAATCATTAACAATTCCGCAACCACAACAAAAAAAAATAATAAGAACTTTTTTTTGAATGTGATACCAAGTCTTTCCCATAATTTGGAAATTTAAGTAACATAACTCCTGGTAATTTTTTTAAAAAAATGTGTAAATTTGCCAATCTTAGTTAATCTAACTAGTAAGCATAAATTTTGACCTCTAAAATGAAATATATGATTTACCAATGTATTATTCCTCCAAAAAAAAATATTTTGGTACAAGTGAGGATATTTCCAATTATGGTCTTATAAACGAAGTTTGATTTTGGGAATTTACTTGTTATACATAGTGGACTCTAAAGGAACAATTTGTCCTAATAAATACCTAACTTCCAAATATGAGTTTTTATTCAAGGTTATACTCAAAAAGTGATTCTTATGCATACACTCCACTAGA